>JAVTVY010010044.1:0-49176 GCA_036873755.1 Hanleya hanleyi
GCGTTTCGAAAGGCGACGTCGCGTTTCAAAAGGCGACGCGTTTTGAAACGCGACGTCGCCTTTTGACAACGCGACGTCGCCTTTTAAAAAACACGACGTCGCGTTTTAAAACGCGACGTCGCGTTTCTTTCCTATCTTTTAACATTGCCAAACAAGACGTGGGTGAAACACGACGTCGCCTTTTGAAAACGCGACGTCGAGTTCCGTTGTGTCGAGGTTTACAATGCAAAAACATAGGAAAGAAACGCGACGTCGCGTTTTAAAAGGCGACGTCGTGTTTTCCAAAAGGCGACGTCGTGTTTTAAAAACGCGACGTCGCGTTTCGAAACACGACGTCGCGTTTCAAAAGGCGACGTCGCGTTTTTAAAAGGCGACGGAAACTTGGCACAAATAGAACACCATAGATATGAACCCTCACCTGCAGTAATATGCAATCATGGAGCTCCAGTTACTTTACGCCCATATCTGGCCGCTCGGACATCAGTGTGTAGTTAGGAGTGACGTCATTACTTTATGCTAACCTACAGACCAGGCTTGTTGCCTGGGTTCATGCCTAACTATTACACATGCGAAAACTGCATTATCCGAGAGCCTTAGTTAATTAATAGTATCTGTGTTCAAGAAAACTGATCGTAGATATATTAATGTCGGATGCCATAAAGCATTCTTTAGCTCTACTACATGCAGGAGATAGCATTCATGGGGTGTTTCTTTTTTTTATAGAGTTGCTTGAATTTCTCATTAGTAATATCTATGTGAAATTTGGCAACACAATATATCAGCAGCATATAGGTATTCCAGTGGGTACTAATTGTGCACCCCTGTTGGCTGACCTATATCTGTTCTCTTATGAATATGACTATATGCAGGCGCTTTCAAAAACCGATCCCTTCAAAGCTCGTTCCTCCTCATTCACCAAGCGCTATATAGACGATCTTCTCGCTGTGGATAATCGCAATATAAATGACACAGTGAAGGATATATATCCACCTTCACTGGATTTGAAGGAGACTACAGATAACCCTACAGGCACATCATATTTAGACCTATATCTCTATAAATATGAAGCGGGCCTTCTCTCTCGTCGACTGTATGACAAAAGAGATGATTACAATTTCGACATCGTAAACTATCCCTTTCTGGACAGTAATATTTCAGTGGGACCTGCATATGGCGTATACATATCACGCCTGGTAGCATTTGCTAGATCCTGTGTTAAATGTGGCGATTTTAATCAACGTCACAAAACATTGTTGCAGAAACTTATAAAGCAGGGCTACACCACCAAGCGCCTCCACTCAAAGTTCCTCAAATTTGGCGATACATATCGCATGCTGATAGCAAAATACGAGCGTAGCGTGCAAGATCTATGGTGTTACGTTTCGTAACTTGTCTCTAATTCCGCTTAACCCCCGGGGCTAGGGGCCGTATGAGCCCATGTACTTCAAGATCCCCATGGTACTCATATGAACGGCATCATTGAATAATGTTGACCGCTTCTCTCTTGCAGGAAACAAGCCTATGTTTATGTATACTATGATTGTCTTTTTGAATTTGGTGCTAATACTGTTATATGGAATATGGAATAGGTCTTTGGATTATGGACGCGGACATTCTCTAATGGACGACGGCTGAATTATAAATGACGGACCAGACGTTTGTAATTGTATTCAGCCTTATGTCGGATCTGAAGCATAAATGTATCTTCGATTTTTTTCATTTTTTTGGTGGGGGGGGGGGGAAGTTGCCATTCCTTTGCCCAAATTGAATGCGCTGGCATATGTAAGAGTTCGGACCCGTCCTTATCGTGTGATGTCGACCGAGGAGCTCGTAATCGTGTGATATCGTTTAGAGATCATGGGGTATCACAGAAAACGTATTATTCTGTTCATGGTACATATCATGTCGGGAAAACAAAATAGCATGTGACTGAGTCACAACCAACCAGAATGAAAAATTTGGATGTGAGGGTATAATATTTAGCAAGCAAACGATCCTGTGCTTATCAGTCATTTCATTCTGATATGAATGCTGACCGCTTGATAGGTAATTTCCTTATGTCAAGTCGACTGGAAAGGATATGTTCTACATCTATTCAACATAAAAAAACCACTCTTTTTGTTAACCCTTTCTGTCCAGGCGGCGTGCCCCCTCCCCCTTTCCTCCCGTTGTTATTTGCCCCTTCTCCGGAACGAGAAAAAGAGAGCTGAGACTCCGTGACTTTGTAGATTATGATATTGGGGTCATTTTGAGCCTATTTGCATGACCCTCCGCGCAGAGAATCGTGTGTAAATTCAAAATGGCGACGCTAAAAGTGATATTTTCGCCAGATTTCTTTTCTGCAAGGAAAAGTGGGTAAACCTATTTTATTTCATATCAGATTATTATTTACTAATTTATAATGCAGTTTTTGCGAGAAAAACATAAATAAAGACACCGAGAAAACGTCCGAAAATGCCTTTTTCGAAAACGACGTCACTGTGACGTCATCATGGCGATCATCTTGGATTGTTTTACATTTTGTAGTAGAGCTTTCCCCAAAGATATGTTGTGGTATCTTTCAGCCGTCTAGCCTTTTTGATAGCGAAAATATTTAGAGGGGGGGAAGGGACGCCGCGGTACACCCCAAATCGCGCAGGCCAGATGGGACTAAACTGTTACTGCGATATTTGCTTCCGCGTTGGTTCATATATCGGTGAGTAATATTCAAAAGTCATTGCTTTCTCATTTGATCGTCATTACGGTGAGTTTCATCTGCCTTGTAAAAACATATCTGTGAAGTTCAATTGTAGATACAAAGGCTTCCTACGTCAGAGTCGTATTCCTGACTAAAACCGCATTTTCCATGTCTTTGACCTGAATGTGTGACTTATGGCGAGAGGCAATTCATCAAATATCTCAGAGTATAACTATGACATGGATCCTCTGATGGATACCAATGCACTCCCATTATCGAGTTTAGTCTGATACACTAGACAAAATTGCCCTTTCGCTGAACACAAAGGAGTTGAGCGATATCACGGTCTTTCGTATTGCTATCCCACAGTACCGTACAACATATCACTTAAAGATGTAGAATATCGCCATAATATAATACACGGCGCATTAGGTATGTCCTTCGAGATTTCCTTTTTAATTTCTGGCACTCGCTGGGTGGTTATTACCCATCGGTGTCCTCGTATACATACAGTGAAATAAGAGAAACAATGTGCAGTGGTTTACTACTGATATCCTAATTGATGCGATATGTAAGAGATGGGAAAGATTGACGTCTGGCAACAAAAAGGCAACCATATGGACTCGCTTTAACGAACCGAATATAAACTCTATGATTGGCTGGACGTTCTCTCAATCTTCTTCATTATCCAATGAAAATACAGGATTTCATTTTGAACATTTGAATTGACCAATCAAGTGCTTTTAAACCGGAAGATATCCCGTGATGCATTGATTCTATAAACCTTCATCGTTGGCTCGCATATAGATACATCTTAAAAATAGTTTCAATTAGTACATGTAGTTCAGAACCCACCGATTTGGATTGAAAACCACTGATGGTCAATATATTCTGTGCGAAACGGTGGTTTCTGTTTATTTTTGTGAAATTCGCTGTATTTCCTCGGAATAAATAAAGAGAGACTTTCACTAATATAAATAAAAATATAGTCTGAAGTTTGTGTATATAACACGAAGTTCAAAATAGCGACGAATTGATTATCGATCTATCTCTTCTGTTGTGATATATTTTGCTCACCTCAATTTGCATATTTGTCAAAATTTTCAACATCATGGTGTAGATTTTTAAAATCCTAGTTTTGTTGCATGTAGGTGAAAATCTGCATTTTTTTGAACGGCGTGAACTGAAACCTGTTGTTTCCCAGTTTTTTTTCGTGGAATTGACACGCTGTGTTACCTAAGACAACGTATATCCGTCAAAGTCAAGTTTTGTTTCAACGTAGATTATGTCTTGGTCGTATACCCAACCTAACCTTATAGCTCTACTCGAATGCCTCTTGGGTATGAATTAAAAATGGTGGTCATGGGTCATTAAAAGCTTGTCAGTCTATAAGTCTGTTTGAGCGTACATTTGTCTAAATCACCCTGTTCGACACTTTTTCCCCAATCTTTAGCGTATCTGCATAACCGTTCCTCGTATGATGTATGGCATTTTGATCATCAAAATTGATATACACAATTTGCAACCAGCATGAGTTAGTACTTACAATTATATTTTGCAAAATCACCCCAACTAGGGAAGCGAAACTGAATTCATATTGGCATTTGTATCCGTCGGAGCTATCATGGTTCAAAAAGAAGAGGTCCTCTTACAAGGAACATGTTACCCTCTCATCTCAAATCTTTACTGATATTTCTAATTTAAATTTCATTTAAAATACTATTTATTGAAAGAAATCTCATTACATAATTGTGTGTACTGGGCAGTTAGTGGAGTCTGTATCTGTCTATAGTCTTCACCTTAGTGCGCTTAGACAAGTCTCAAACTGTGGGAGAGGCAAAGAATTGGGTGGAGGGTGTCATTGTATATTGTATCCTATATCCTATTACACAGGTTATCCTATACTCTATCCTAGTATTTGACTTAAATGTAATAAAAGATAGGCTGTGAGACTCCTATGCCTGACTCTTAGCGCCCAACTGCATTTGTTCTGTGTTTGACACCACACTACTGAGTTCTCTAAAGCAAGCATAGGAAACGACCACCTTGCGAGAAATCCTGACGACGCCCATGGTTCTCCCCGTTTTTATCTGGACGACTTTGGGCTTACGAAGGGATACAAAGACAAAGGAATCATCCACGCAATTACAAGTACAATGAACAGTGAACACATATCTACCAGTATAACTTGACCAAAACAGACCGACGAACTTGTACATAGTCGATTCTTCTTTTCTACTTTATATATCTCCCTCTCATTTCTCCTTCTTATTTATTATCGCCTTTCGTCCGTGATCCGTCGTCCGTCCGTCGTCCGTCGTCCGTCCGTAAACAATTCTTGTTATCGCGATTTCTCAGGAACTACTACATGGATCTTTCTCAAATTTGGTAACAGGTTCCCCTTATGGTCCAGTTGTACAAGATACCATTTTGGTCCGATTCGTAAATCCAACATGGCCGCCAGTTGGCCATCTTTAACTTCCCATTGAAACATTGTTATCGTGAATTCTCAGAAATTACTTCATGGATTTTTCTGAAATTTGGTACACAGGTCCCACATGGGGCCTAGTTGTGCAAGATGCCTTTTTTTGGTCCGATTCGAAAATCCAAGTTACGCTTCAAAATAATACGATATTCCCGAGTTGTGACGTTGCATCACAAGAATCGGCGGATCAAACGGTGGGGCATATTCTATATATTTACTATAGAGAATATCCATACCTTCACCTTCTATATCAAGGAGTTCAAATGATTTCGAATTAAAATTCGAACACAGATTCCCCTTGGGGTCTAGTTGTGCAAGATACCTTTTCTGGTCCGATTCGAAAATCCAATATGGCCACAAGGCGGCTATCTTGGATTTCCCCACGAAACTTTGTTACCGCGATTTCTCAGGAACTATTGCATGGATCTTTCTCAAATTTGGTACACAGGTTCCCCTTGGGGTCCAGTTGTGCAAGATACCTTTTCTGGTCCGATTCGAAAATCCAATATGGCCACCAGGCAGCCATCTTGGATTTCCCCATGAAACTTTGTTATCGTGATTACTCGGGAAGTGCTGCATCGATCTTTCTCAAATTTGGTACACAGGTTCCCCTTGGGGTCTAGTTATGCAAGATACCTTTTCGGTCCGATTCGAAAATCCAATATGGCCACCAGGCGGCCATCTTGGATTTTCCCATGAAACTTTGTTATCGCGATTTCTCAGGAACTACTTCATGGATCTTTCTCAAATTTGGTGCAGAGGTGTCCCTTGGGGTCTAGTTGTGCAAGATGACTTTTCTGGTCCAATTCGAAAATCCAATATGGCCACCAGGCTGCCAACTTGGATTTACCCATGAAACTTTGTTATCGTGATTTCTCGGGAAGTACTGCATGGATCTTTCTCAAATTTGGTACACGGATTCCTCTTGGGGTCTAGTTGTGCAAGATACCTTTTAAAGTTCTGATTGGAAAATCCAATATGGCCACCAGGCGGCCATCTTAGATTTCCCCATGAAACTTTGTTATCGCGATTTCTCGGGAAGCACTGCATGGATCTATCTCAAATTTGATACACAGGTTCCCCTTATGGTACAGTTGTACAAGATACCATTTTGGTTCGATTCGAAAATCCAATATAGCCACCAGGCGGCCATTTTTAATTTCCCTATGAAATTTTGCTATCGTGAATTCTCAGGAGCTACTGCATGGATCTTTGTCAAATTTGGTACACAGGTTCCCCTTGTGGTCCAGTTGTGCAATATACCTTTTCTGGTCGGATTCCAAAATCCAATATGGCCACCACGCAGCCATCTTGGATTTCCCCATGAACTTTGTTATTGCGATTTCTGAGGAACTACTGCATGGATCTTTGTCAAATTTGATACACAGACCCCTTGGGGCTCTAGTTATTGCAAGATACCTTTTTCGGTCCGATTCGAAAGTCGATATAGCCACCAGGCGGCATCTTGGATTTTCCCATGAAACTTTGTTATCGTGATTTCCCAGGAAGTACTGCATGGATCTTTTTCAAATTTGGTACACTGATCTCCCTTGGGGTTTAGTTGTGCAAGATACCTTTTTCGGTCTGATTCGAAAGTCCGATATGGCCACCAGGCGGCCATCTTGGATTTCCCCCATGAAACTTTGTTATCGTGATTTCTCGGGAAGTACTGCATGGATCTTTCTCAAATTTGGTACACGGGTTCCTCTTGGGGTCTAGTTGTGCAAGATACCTTTTAAAATTCTGATTGGAAAATCCAACATGGCCACCAGGCGGCCATCTTAGATTTCCCCATGAAACTTTGTTATCGTGATTTCTCGGGAAACACTGCATGGATCTATCTCAAATTTGATACACAGGTTCCCCTTATGGTACAGTTGTACAAGATACAATTTTGGTTCGATTCGAAAATCCAATATAGCCACCAGGCGGCCATTTTGAATTTCCCTATGAAATTTTGCTATCGTGAATTCTCAGGAGCTACTGCATGGATCTTTGTCAAATTTGGTACACAGGTTCCCCTTGTGGTTTAGTTGTGCAAAATAGCTTTTCTGGTCCGATTCCAAAATCCAATATGGCCACCAGGCGGCCATCTTGGATTTCCCCCATGAAATTTTTTATCGTGATTTCTCAGGAAGTACTGCATGGATCTTTTTCAAATTTGGTACACAGATTCCCCTTGGGGTCTAGTTGTGCAAGATACCTTTTTCGGTCCGATTCGAAAGTCCGATATGGCCACCAGGCGGCCATCTTGGATTTCCCCATGAAACTTTGTTATCGTGATTTCCCAGGAAGTACTGCATTGATCTTTTTCAAATTTGGTACACTGATCTCCCTTGGGGTTTAGTTGTGCAAGATACCTTTTTCGGTCCGATTCGAAAGTCCGATATGGCCACCAAGCGGCCATCTTGGATTTCCCCCATGAAACTTTGTTATCGTGATTTCCCAGGAAGTACTGCATGGATCTTTTTTCAAATTTGGTACACTGATCTCCCTTGGGGTTTAGTTGTGCAAGATACCTTTTTGGTCCGATTCGAAAATCCAACATGGCCGCCAGTTGGCCATCTTTAACTTCCCGTTGAAACATTGTTATCGTGAATTCTCAGGAACTGCTGCATGGATCTTTCTCAAATTTGGTACACAGGTGTCCCTTGGGCTCTAGTTGTGCAAGATACCTTTTCTGGTCCCGATTCGGAAATCCAATATGGCCACCAGGCAGCAATCTTGGATTTACCCATGAAACTTTGTTATCGTGATTTCTCGGGAAGTATTGCATGGATCTTTCTCAAATTTGGTACACGGGTTCCTCTTGGGGTCTAGTTGTGCAAGATACCTTTTAAGTTCTGATTCGAAAATCCAATATGGCCACCAGGCGGCCATCTTAGATTTCCCCATGAAACTTCGTTATCGTGATTTCTCAGGAAGTACTGCATGGATCTTTCTCAAATTTGGTACACAGATTCCCCTTGTGGTCCAGTTGTGCAAGATACCTTTTTTGGTCCGATTCGAAAATCCAATATGGCCAGAGGCGGCCATTTTGAATTTCCCTATGAAATTTTGTTATCAGGAACTCAGGAACTACTGCATGGATCTTTGTCAAATTTGGTACAGAGGTTCCCCTTGTGGCCTAGTTGTGCAAAATAGCTTTTCTGGTCCGATTCCAAAATCCAATATGACCACCAGGCGGACATCTTGGATTTCCCCCATGAAACTTTGTTATCGTGATTTCTCAGGGAGTACTGCATGGATCTTTTTTTCAAATTTGGTACACAGATTCCCCTTGGGGTCTAGTTGTGCAGGATACCTTTTTCGGTCCGATTCGAAAGTCCAATATGGCCACCAGGCAGTCATCTTGGATTCTCCATGAAACTTTGTTATCGTGATTTTTCAGGAAGTACTGCATGGATCTATCTCAAATTTGGTAACAGGTTCCACTTATGGTACAGTTGTACAAGATATCTTTTTGGTCCGATTCGTAAATCCAACATGGTCGCCAGTTGGCCATCTTTAACTTCCCATTGAAACATTGTTATCGTGAATTCTCAGAAACTACTTCATGGATTTTTATGAAATTTGGTACACAGGTCCCACATGGGACCTAGTTGCGCAAGATACCTTTTTTGGTCCGATTCGGAAATCCAAGTTACGCTTCAAATTAATACGATATTCCTGAGTTGTGACGTTGCATCACAAGAGTCGGCGGATCAAACGGTGGGGCATATTCTATATATTTACTATAGAGAATATCCATACCTTCACCTTCTATATCAAGGAGTTCAAATGATTTCGAATTAAAATGTATTTCTTCAAATTTTAAATCAGTTTACGTTAGTCCATGCCGTTGCAAGTGAACTGCCCAACCTTTTCGTCTGCCGACGGGCCGGCTACACGAAGGGACGTCACTCTTGTGACACAACGTCACAACTCGACAACTGTAGACTACTGCGTATTTCGATCCGAGGGAGATAATCAGAATTCAGACACTTTCAAAGTTTCAACATTACGGACCGGATCCCTTCAGTATTAAGTTTGTACCATCTGACTATTTTCGAGCATGGTATCTTAAAAGATATATCTCAAACTAGCCCAGTAAACAGAACAGAATTAGCATTCGTTCCTACTTTTTTTTTATATTTTTTTTATTTGGTCCATCAAATAAACATCTGGCCTATTACGGAGATCAGGCCACAAGAACAGAATCAGTCGTAACTAAATACACATAGTCTTAATAACAAGCAATTGATACATGGTCCATTTAGTTCATATCAGTATACAACAAACTGATACCCCTTCTCATTCAAATAGATGGAAACACTATTAACATGAGGTATGGATTATACAGATGGTGCCTTAAAACACGTCTATTACGAGACTCTGTATGGAGTACATACCATATTGTATGGTTAAAGCCATTTTATCATTACTCGCATATCATGTATATATATGTACATGTATACTTAACCCTTTTCTCAATAAACTCATATAGATATCAATCTGTGCCAGTTGTTCCATTTCTCATTGAACTTATATGCACCATTCGATAGCTTTGCATTAACTTTCTCCACCTCGTAATACTGTTGAAGATCATATCCAAGGCTATCTAGAAGTGGCAACGTCTGATTTATGCTGGCCCTAAATATGGAGTAGTTAATTAACAAAGAAATCAAGTTAACAACCTGCATATTACTACCTGTAAACCTTAAAATAATTGTACTCGGTGTAAAACAAATATTTTTAGTTGTCTTAAAGAGAACCCTTATGAAAATATACCACACTTTACCACAAAATACTACAGCAAACTTGTAGTAAAGTGAGGTACTTTGTAGTAAACTATAGATGAGGTATAGTATTTTGTGGTACTCTATAGTTACTACAGTTTACTACAGTGTCATTGTAGTATTTACTACAGCAGTGCTTTAATATACTACAAAAACCAAAGCATACCACAACTCAAGTGTAGTATTTTGTGGTAATTTGTAGTTTCTACAGTTTACTACAGTGTCCGTGAGTATTTACTACAGCAGTGTTTACTGTGAGACAGTGGTGTTGAGCTATACTACAAACTGCAACACATCTGTAGTATTTTGTGGTTTCTATAGTTTACTACAGTGTCAGTGTAGTATTTACTACAGCCCGGTTTTACTGTACCGGTATTACAGAGTTGTTAAGTTATGCTAAAAAAAAAAAAAAAAAAAATAAGCATACCACCACACAATTGTATTATAACAGTGTTTTACTGTACTACAGAGTTGTGCTATACTAATAAATCCCAAAGCATCATAACCACAACACAAGTGTAGTATTTTGATCCAGATCTTATAGGATTTGCAATTTAATATGATCAAATAGGATTCAATATCAATCCACAACACCCAAGTAATGTTCTCCATATTTGACTGCTCGTAGTTGGAGGGGAGATTTTGCACCACCAATCTCCAATCTGCTGCTCATGAGGCATCAAATATCAATTTTGGTAGTTTCACATGAAATTTATCTTAAATTTTAACTTGAATTTAATACAAACTCATGATTGATATTTTCAATAAACTAAGTTACAATTGAATTGAAGGATTAATTTTATTTTCAATATTATGAATATTCTATCGTTATGCTGATATTTGACTGAAGTATTTTGAAATGTCATTTAGGAAATGATAATAAAAATTGACAAAAAAATCTAATTGCCATCCATCAAAGTTCGATATCCAAACAAATGCAAGGTCACTGAAAACTAAAATTTAAATATTCTAACTCAAATTGAATTCACTGATAATCTTAATCGGAAATTTATTAAAATTGGAATAAATGTATGAAGTTTTTAAATTTTGATTGTTTTGAATTAAAGTTTTAATTAAAATTGAATTAAGGATGTCCGCTGGTGGTAAATCAAAGTAATTAACTTTTTGAATAATGCTTGTTGTTGCAGTCATAATTGTGTAATATGGGGGGGGAAACAAAGAAAAAATATAGGTCGGTGTGCATTTTTTAAATGGTTTCCCAATTTGAATGATATTTACAAAGTTTCTCTACCCTGAATGGAGGGAAGGTAACTCTGCTTCTTGACACTGACACTAGGTGGCGCTGCACAGAGAAAAACAAAGATGGCGGCCGAATGTTTCCATGTTTTTTTGCAGTTATCAGCTGAATGATTTGGAGACAGTAAAAGTCATATTTCCGATTATCTATGGCTGATGGAACTGATTGAGGTTGATGGTAAGTACCTTTTGCAACTTGTAGGCTAAAATAGCATTCTAAAGTGATCATTTACGCCAACACTAAAGTGTGAAAAAGATTTGCACATTTGAAAATTGAACAATTGATAGGGCCTAATGTTTTTTATGTGCAAGCTGTAATAGTGCTCCATTTGTTAAGTCTGGAATATTTTGGAATAGTTTAAAATATATTAAGTTATATAAATAACTTTGCCAGGTTTGTATATTACACTGTAAACAACCAAAACATTATACTTCCTTGAAAAGATTGATTTATCTCACTGGTTTATGAAGGAAAGGTGGCTTGTTGGTTGATTTTCTCGTCTTCTCTAATCTATGGGTAGGATAGTTAGGCATATAGTTTTATTGATTTATTGATTTTATTAAGCCCAGTGTAATTAACCTTAGATATAAAATGCTGTCTAATCTTACCAACTTTGAACGCTCATTGACTACGTTGAATGTATGTGTACCATTCTCGAAATATAAATAAATGCCTACAAAGTCTGGGTGTCTCCACATAAATGCAATTTAATGCATGAGCTTTTGGCCTTTTGCCGGAAGCCTTGATCAAGTGAACATAAACAAATTTGAAAATGAAAATATATAAATGTTGAATATATTGACAACAGATATAATATATTACTTTTGCATATCAATTGCATTTACGTAGAGAATGTCAGTTTGCAGTATTATTGAACATCACATATCTAAAACAGTATATCATAAATAAAATTGTAGTAGGCTCTACTGTTGTGGCTCTGAGCTTGACCGTGGGATAATTGCCAATTTCAGAAATTCGAACATAAAATTTCACCCATAGCAATGATTGATCTTATTAGAAATTACAGATTTCCACTTTAAATGAAATCCATCTGAACTAACATAAAAAACCCAGATATTTTAATAGCAGAGAATTGTATTTATTATGATGTTTTCAATTGCTGAACAGACATGTATATTTTGTTAATTGAAATAACCTGTGAACCTCACAAGAATAGATCAGTTTCTCTTAGTGGCCTGTTGTGTAAGGGATTAACCATGCTGGGAGACTCCTGCATAGTTCATTGTAAGAAACCTGAAGGGGATGTTTTTACGATCTCAATGTGTCATTTCCTGTACTGGTATATTTGTGAACATCTACCTTCAATAGACAAATAAACAAAAGGTAGCACCTTTGAGACCAACTAGTTTTTTTCAACAAGAGCTTTCGTAGACACAAGCCTACTTCCTCAGATTCAATAGACAAGCCATTTCCGATGTTTACTTGAAAAACTTGACATAACATATGAATGAATTGATAACAGTAATTTGTGATTCTTTCAAGTCCTGGCTTTCATTTCATACTGTCGGTTTCACAGTCTGAGCTTCCTGTCCTGTCAAATTGCATCTCTCCTCACCACACCATAATGAACAGTTTATCAATGATGTTTTTATTATGTTCACAGCTTCACTGTGGATTCTGGTGAAAGAATACAAATACGCTTACAACACAGCTTTGCCCAGTTCCGGGTAGGCCAAATGTACCAGTGGTGTGTTCTATTCCTGACAACCTGAACTTGGGATGCTTTTTATCCAGTTAAGGGCTGAACTATATGATGTGACAAATTATGGTTAGTATCATCCATTGTTCATCATCGAACACTCCATTGTATGCCTCTTGTATATCAATATAAACGTAAAATGGTCTTGTTGCCTAAGCTTTAATACATGTTGTACCCCATTTGTGTACTTTTCAATTGTGATAATTTCACCCTTGTTGGGGGGGTATCGTCTACTGTACATGCTATCATCCAGTTTTACACATTATCTGAAAAATGTCATTTATTAGAATTTCCAGGTTGTTTGGTTACTCAAATGTCCCGTTGATTACTTCATATGAATAAATAAACAGCCCTACAAACAATTGTTTGGCCATGTCAATGTTAGTACAGAATTGAGTTGAAAATTGGTGAATTTATTTTCAAAATAAATCACGATATGATATGTTAATAATTGTTTTTCCCACAGGAGATCACACAGCCTACAAAGAAGATGAACAAGACAGTTCGTGATGCCTAAAAGAATGAGTCAAACAACATCCTTTAGAAGTTAAAAAAACAGCGACAAGGAAACCTTCCAGTGGCACCTGTTCAAGACGTGTCAGATGAAGTAAGTATAAATTCAACTATCAGGACTATTCAGCTAAATCCCTAGGCTATTATCAAATAATTCATTATTTTGACTATTGAGAACATTGCTCATGAATTGTCTCATCTATTTTACTGATCCCTTTCAGATAACTATTTCTAATAATATTAATCCAAATTTCTCTCAATGTGGACAAAATATGTGGATGTGGGGCCTATTGATTTTGGTTTTCTTCTTCTTTGTATGATTCTAGTAGCCGAGCAGACCTGAGGGCTCTGCAGAAAGAAGTTGAAGAGCTGAGACCGGAGAACCAGTCTCTGAAGTCAGAAAACAGGTCTTTGAAAGTCGCATTATCTACATTTACTGGTAAGATTTTAAATTTGAGTTTTTGCAAGTTTGCTAACCATTAAATGCATATTAAATGACACAGAATGTTAATGGTTAACAAGCGATCACTTGTAAATAATCATTTATTGTAATTAATCTTAGTAAATAATAATTTAATGAGATTTGAAAGTTTTAAAACATTGTTGATCCTTTGTCAACATGATTCTGCAATTTATGACTATTAACATTCTGACTGAATATTATCAATCCAATTGTCAGTACACATTTTGTATCTTTTATTTCACAGAACTGCCATCTGTATTTGATGACATCAAGACCTCGGTGAAGACAATGAAGAAGGTGGCATCACGTCAGGCATAGACTCGCCCAGCAGAACCACGTCAGCTGCTGAAACCATCAACATCCGAACCCTTGCCCCATCATACGCCATCACCCTCATCACCAGATCCATCAACTGGATCATCCGATGATTTAATTGGAGAAAGACGACATTCATTTCAATATTGGTAAGTATTTCTTACCCATCACAAGAACACAGTAGTAATAATAATATGGGTTCCTTCATAATAACTTAATTAAATTCAATTAACTGTAATCAAATGCCGTTGTCAACAAGTTCAGACTTGCAGTAATGTCCATTTGAAGTGTATACTAAATAATTTGCCAACTCAAAATTTTTCTTTCTTTTCTCCTTCCAGATGAAACTCGTAGAGTATTCCAGTATTCGCCTGAAGCTGAACAATTCTTCGAAGCAATTAAAGAAGTAGTATTTTTACATTAACGAAGTGTTTGGACATGAACTGAGTGCATTTTATGATGTTGTATGGAGCGATTCAGTGCTAGTAGAATAAATATAGTATTATATAAGAAATTATTGTGTTATTTTCGTTGTGTTATCAGGGCGTTGTCATTCTCTGAAATAGATTATTCTACAATGTTGTTCAGTATTGAGGATGTAATATAAATACCCAGTCCAAAGTGAAGCTATCAATCTATAGTTTGCTACAATGTTGTTCAGTATTGAGGATGTAATATAAATACCCAGTCCAAAGCTCAAAGTCCAAAGGGGAGCTATCAATCTATAGTTTTCTATCAAAATATATATTTTGCTATTCTATAACGCCTTTGATTTCCATCAAAATCTATAGTGTTCTATCCAAAGTAATGAAGCTATAGATACTATAAAATTGCATAGAGAGCTATAGTTAATTTATGGTAATCTATAGTTAATTTATAGTAAGCAATATTTAATTTGTAGTAAGCTATAGTTCATTTGTAGTAAGCTATAGTTCATTTGTAGTAAGCTATAGTTCATCTGTAGTAAACTATAATTCATTTGTAGTAAGCTATAGCTCATTTGTAGTAAGCTATAGTTCATCTGTAGTAAACTATAGTTCATTTGTAGTAAGCTATAGTTCATTTGTAGTAAGCTATAGTTCATTAGTAGGAAGCTATAGTTCATCTGTAGTAAACTATAATTCATTTGTAGTAAGCTATAGCTCATTTGTAGTAAGCTATAGTTCATTTGTAGTAAACTATAGTTCATTTGTAGTAAGCTATAGCTCATTTGTAGTAAGCTATAGTTAATTTGTAGTAAGCTATAGTTAATTTGTAGTAAGCTATAGAATTTCAGCTGTAGTAAATCCGCAAAAGTACCACAAAATCGATAGTAATCTATAGATTTCAACTATAGATTTTTATGGTAAATTTTCATAAGGGAACCCAATCCGTTAGTTGTTTTTTAAATACTATCGACTTTGGGCACTCAACTAGTAAATGGATCAAGGTTTCAACGTCCTGTTTACAGAAGGAGCATATGTTATTATCCACAAGGTTCATCTTAAAAAGCAAAGCTCTGCAAAAAATCTTAAGTATGTTTCATAGCTCATGCCAAAGAGATTTGCAAAGACGCGTGCAAAGAAAAAAATACTACAAAACGAAGACGAAGGATCCTCCGGACATTCACTTGTACTATAACAACCGACATCAAGTACAGTTTCTAGAAATCTTCAAACTCCTGAAACTTAGAAAGATAATATCTTGATGTTTTCCAGTGTCCCTTTTCGATTTTTTTCGCTCAGATTCGAAATTCTGCAAACAAAATTACACATCAATCGTTTGATCTTAGTAACAATGGACAAAAAGATCCTCTTGTCATTAGCTTACAATTATCGGACAATGGTGGGCGCCAAGATCCTTCAGGATCTCTCGTTCTAAAATATAGCCCTTGTAAAGATATTGAATGAACTAAGAAATGTACCGTGAAATTTAAATGAAACATTGAGTTGGTTGACCGAGAAATCCGTATGGGAAGCAGCCCTTAAATTACAATTTCAATCAAATCCTATACTTGAAATGCTCCAATCGCCTTAGCATAAGCTATATCGGTATAACACGCTCTGGAATCATAAAAAACGCCTAGAGCAAACACTTATTGAGCTTATCACTAACGGTCTGTCATGGGGATGTCGAAGATTGCCATATTAATTTGAGAGGGAAGCTTAGTATTTCATGATCACTTGCCTTGCTCGGTCTGGCAAAGACAGAATAAAATGCAGATGTTACATTATCCTGTGCAATATCCTCCATGTGCCAGACACATATTTTGCTTCCTTATTTGATTCATTAGATTGATTTTTGTGTCGAATATATGGACCTTCCTACAATGAATGGACCTGCTGCTTGAAATTATGGCCCCTCTATAATCTTGCGCATCTGACTTTTCTTCCCGGAAGTTTAGCAACTTGGCAAATTTGTTCTTTTTTCTATTAATTGCGTAAATTTGTGTACCCTCAACAAACTTGCGATTCGCGATGCAAATGTTACATATGCTATTATAGAACAACAGTTTGCGTGGCACATCTCAGACTGATGTACTAAGTGCGTAGCGCATGCTCTTCATGCAGAGCCAAATTTTGTCCGGTCATCCAGATATCGAGACACACAAGACTAAGCGCGAGGTCCCCGTGGTCGTCAACGATTAATTGTCTCGTACAATGTTGCGAACACAAAAAGCTTTGCTTCACAAAAGCCCATAAGAGCAATCAAAACAGCACTTGAGAGTTCCTGTGGCAGTACCCTCATGGGTCGCGCACACAGAAACCCCAGGAAGCAGCCAATAACTCAACACACCTGATACAAGCGTCTAGTTCGTAAATCAATATTAAGCCGCCGCCCATTTAAGATTTCCGTGTCACTATCTACATTTACCTTGAGGAAAATAAATTATACCGTTTAAATAAAATTATCCGCCTCTGAAATTTCGAACCAGTGAAAAAATCATAACTTAGCTTTAAGAAACAAGAAAATTGTAGTTATAGATATAGATAGTCGTATTCGGGGAACAACATATTCCAGCATTTCTCACATAAGTTGCCACGAGCTATTCAACTACATATGTTGGAGTTCGAGCTCGGAGTAGATAACGTTTAGCCGATTCTGGCGCAGGGAAACCGGGGAAGCCGATGACGTCACAAAAAAATAGTTCGGATGATCACGGAAGGTCTTAAGAGCGAGCAGGTGCATGGGGCCATCCGGAGGACGAATCTATTTTTGGCGCGGGTCGGAGACGCGAGGTTATAGGAGCGAGCAGGTGGCTCGAGGTCGTGGAGAGTTCGAAGCTATTTTCGGCGCGGGTCGAACGAAGGACACAGGAGTCATCGAAGGGTCATCGGAGCGAGCAGGTGCATGGGGTCATCCGGAGTTCGAAGCTATTTTTGGCGCGGGTCGAACGAGGGACACGGAATGGTTTAGGATAAAAGGACGAGCTTTTCGAGCTCATGCACCACTCGCTTTTCGTGGTACACGCATCTATCAGTCGCTACAAGATGATCTCCCTGGCATACAAAGTTTTCGCAGAAGTATTTGGAGAGAAGGGGGCCGTCTTTCTACGTATTATCGATCACGGCGATGTACCCGACGCGTCTCAACCGAAGGTCATCACATTAACTACGAAGGCATGGGATAACATTTTACATGCAGACCATCGACTCCTTTCTCGAACGAGGCGTGGACACACCCCAGCCTCTAAGCCTGGACAAAGATGTATATATCAGTCATAATGTATTCAAGGGGAAATCATACGTACACCTCAGGAACTGGGATAAATCTATCACCAACGCAAGGAAGATATTTCCTACGACTAAAGGAATTGCATTGGACGGGGTCTTATGGTCGGAGTTGAAAAAGAAAGCTCGAGAGATAGACGCTGCGCTGAAGGAGATGATAGCCGGCATTCAGGTTTGCGCATCGGGAGTCTTCGACGACGACATGTCATCGCCTCCATCGACTCGTACGGTTTGCAGAAGGACACAACTCCTCGAACATGCCATTAAGAAAGCGTATATCGAAGAACTAGCCCCTACGATCGGTGAAATAAGGAGAGAACGCTGCCCCGGATGTGAGATCGACGACCCCAGCCAGGATCATCACGAGTGTATGATGAACGATCCCGATGAGATGGGGGACTTATACTTTGACGATGCTCTAGAACGTATTGATGAAAATGCGGTCATGAAGAACTTTGAATCCCTCATCGAAAGGCAAACGGAAGTGAACGTGCACCCTGTGTACCTGATGAAATACCAGTGCGAAGACTGGAGGGAGACAGAACTGAAAACCGACCAATGGAAAGACTTACTGAACTGTATGAAAAACGCAAACAAATACTAAGCGTATAGATTTGCTCGTTCTCTAACCAGTGTACTCTATGTTTTGGTTGGTAACAATACATACTTTATAAACTACCTCGGTTTGTTGTCGATGTTATTTAGTTAGCTGCAGGTTAGCGTTCTCGTCATTAACCGGTGGAATACGTAGATGAGGACAGGCATGGCGTCTAATGCGCGGGTTAACAGAGTTTAAAGCCCTGTACCCGAGAACACGTGCGATTGGTATCTTTTCGCGGTGCTCGCGAGTGTATATTGAAAATATCTTATTTTTCAAACTATATTATAAATATGCGAACTGTGTATTTTCCGTTTATTCTGAAGTCGGACATCGAGCGGTATGGATCAATACCAGAGAAAGTTCGTCACACTTAGAGTTCTTTCTATAGGGGCTATATTGCTCCTACTTATATCACTCATCGTATTAACCACGAAACGAACACCCTGTCCTTCATGCGCGTACCACACAGGCAAAGATACGTCGTGTGTTTTCGAAATACCATCGGGCGATATAACCATCATTCCCAACAGAACGCTATGTACACCGATGCAGCAAGTTATTATCGAAGAACATTTCCGGGCTACTGTTTGTATCTACGCCAAGTTATTGAGGGTTGATCTGCGTTATTTTATCAACGACAAAGCCACTATAAAGGGCATGGTCTTGAACTACATGCAGTGGACATTACTCAAAGCTCGAACCCGTCTCATCGATACAGCTATTCATAACCTGCGAGAAAAGAAAATTTAACGATGGATTGGAATCAAATGGTGAATACCGTCACCTCTTTACACGCCTACAAATCTATCACCCATAGCATGTTAGATGACGGCGTAGTAAATAGAGACCGCCTAATTTTGCTACATATCTATACATATTCAGTGTGTCAGAATGTTTCCGATACGTTGAAAGTTGAAATTTGGGATTACTATATAACGCTATTCCAACGCCTGTTGACTGCGGATCAGTCGAATGGATAAGTACATCGTCGTAAACATCGAGGACTCCAAAATGCTTTCCCTGAGAATCGACCATACAAATTTCGCGTCAGCTTGAATAAAAGCATCCATTTCGACGAGTCTTGGGTCGTAGCCCGTTTCCACAAGTGGGTAAGCTGATCTATTTCTTCAGGATGGATGAATTCGTCATCTGAAGGCTATTTTCTCTTTCGTCGTTCCATTTCATTCCCGCTCCTATGGATCATTTGCCTCTGCTGGGACTCGTCATCATTTTCATTCAGTTTGAACCACGGTGCATCCGTCCTCGTATATAATCCCTCTCCCACTTGATCATTCCTCTTAGCGGGCCATGCCGGATCATGAGATGGTATCGCGTTAGAGAGAGTTGATGGATTATGAATTGGGGATGGACGAGGTGGCAGTTGTCCTTCTTCTTTCGCGAGTTCCTCATCGCCTGATATTATATTGGTAGACAGTCTGTCATTTCCCGCTGTATGGGGTTTTAAATCGATGAACAGATATCCGTACAAACGAGATGTGGCTTCGTGAAATTTTACCATGAAATGTGTCGTATCCCGAGGAAAGATCCGTCTCCCGAACGTGCTAATTTGCTGTCTATCAATAGGACTATTGAATAGAACGAAATACTGGCAGTTTAGCGTGATATCTTGAGATGCCTTGCCTTGAGGGAAGAGATTCTGAGTCAAATAAATTACGGACAAATTTCTGTGATGCGACCCTTTGGTAAATAGGCCCGCGATTTTCGAATTGTCCTTGGCCGCACTCATCAGGTCATCTAGCACTACCACGTTTGTCTGCTCGGAATCGAAGTAATACTCTTCGCCGATGTCGTGAGGAATTCCTGGGACGAAGCTCACATTTTGTAATCGCGTATTCACGTACGCGGGCTGCCATTGGCTATAACACCATACAACGCGTGTCGGAGCTGGGGTTGCCACGCCTTCCTCTAAGAACTTCATCACCCAGGACGTCTTTCCGCATCCCGCAGGGCCGCTCACCGTCATCGTATAGGGATGCTCTACACCACTTGGTGAACCTATAGCGGGATTCCGTGGTGTCTGTTGGCTGTGTTTGCATTGAATGTGTCTGAGCATACTATCGCGACGAGAGAAGGTTCTCTGATAGAACTTACACGTACAAAACATGTTGATTAGTCGACCAATACAAATGGACTGATGAGGGAAACGCGTTAATCCCTATATACATAGACACCATCACCACCAGGGCGACCACCACCACCACCACGCACCGCTACCACCACCACCACCACCACGCCCACCACCACCACCACCACCACCACGCATGCGCACCACCACCACCACCAGCAAGGAGGAGGAGAAGGAGGACGAGGAGGGAGAGGAGGAAGACCCTCATCCCATTATGGGTGAAATCATGAACACAAGAAAAAAACTACAGAATGAAGATGACGTGCGTTTTCAAGAAGCGTGGGGCACGAGCGTTCAGTTGAGAAAACGATTATTAGATCAACTCAAGTAGAATGAAGAGACAACTCTCATATTATCTCAAACGCACAATATATTTAATACATAATGTTATATACATAGAACATGCGTTTCTCGTTACATGATCATACATTCATCTCTAAAGCAACAGTTGTGATGGAATAAAAAGTCCTTGTACGATAAATAACGTTCTATCGGGTAACATTATAATTGATCCCTCTCGTCTTCCCCCTTGTCGCGATTGATGATTTGCTCATTGGGTTCTGCCGCCGCTTCACTCAGGGCACGAGCCCAGCCCAACCTTACAGCTGACCGCTCGTCCGGTGTAAACAGCTGGTCCACAATAGGCACCACTTTCTCGAAGACTGTCCGCAGATCGGGGCCTAGAGTGAAACCTCGCGTAGGGTCTTGATAACGGCCCAGGCGTGGGAAGAATGGTCCACGGTGTACGTAGATGGCATTGTCTATGTGGATGAGGTTTCCGTCGAGCTCACCGCTCAACACCCGTTTAAATTTGGTCCAGCCGTCACGGTGTAGCGTAACCGTATTCGATACGGTCTCAGCGCGCGACCAGCAAACAGCTCCACGGTCTTCAACGATGGTGACTTTATCCTCATAGACATGTAACCCCACCCGGCGTGTAAGTGGAAGGATGGCTCGTAGAACTGGTGACATGGTTGACCAAATGACGAACGGTGATTGACACACACTCTGACTGATCCTCGTATTTATGGTCAGATCCCTTGGTGACATGGTTGACCAAATGGCGAACGGTGAATGATCCTCGTATATATATATCGGTTGCACATAAGCGCATCTGAAGGACATATAGTCATGAGCCTTAGTGGTATTGGGGAGAATGAAATGATGGACTTTTAATCTTCATTAATGTTGTTTTCTCTAGCCAATCAGAATAGGGATAAAACTACACCCACGGGCATAGGTGTGTATGTGGGCCGCTGACGATGATAGTAAATGGATGATGTGATGCTCTTGAGAGAGCCATAGATGGAGTCTCGCGATTACGTTTATAGGGATGTTTTGCATTTATCCGCTGTTGGTGTATAAGTCGATGTCTCATCAGGTTATCTGGACGCGAGAATGTTTTCTGACACACGGTACACTTGTTTGCCGTGTTGACGCTTCTCTGAAAAAACGTAGATTAATTCTGATATCATTTCTCTCTATATTTTATACTATACGGTATATCCACTTTCCGCGTTCCCTTTACTGGCCCTTGCACGCTTACTTTGTGACGCTGTCTACAGAGTTCTGCTTTAGCCTGCTCCACAACTCGCTGTGCCGGTGAAATTAGTTCAACTGTCATTTCTCTTGTACGTGATTTGTTAGTCGAGTTCGCCGTACTATTGCCTTGTGCAATATTAAGAGATTTTGGAGGTGAATGCTCTCTCTGTCCTCCAATCTCACACATTTCCTCCTTTAAGTAAGCTCTACTCTGGTCTCGATAAAATTTAATCCACATATCAGCATAGTCAATATTGTTTTCTGCCGACATGATAAAGCGGCAGTAGTGATGCGTTCAACGGTTTCTAAAGGAATGCAAAAATTCCTTTCATAGATTTATGATATAGGTATGACAACATATAATGTCGTAAAGAGAATTACAGAGGTCTTTATTAGGAATGGGCGTTTTCGGAGTCCTCGCTGTCACTCAAATTCGATTGAAGAAGATAATTTGCCAGCTGCGTCTCCATAAAGCTTTGAAATGCTACATGCAAGGTCAGCAGATTCTGGGCACGGGTAGTTGTGTTGGTATCGTCTTCGGATCCTGTCTGTTTCTTATGCAGTAGAAGACATACTCGGGTCAGCAATTGGATGTCATCAAAGAGCGTGATAAGATCACAACGCATGCGTTGGTATTGAGAGGGCTCATCGGTCTCACCTTGGGGTGTATCGATAATAGCATGGAGTTGAACGTTGGTTCTACGTAACGCTTCGGCTAGAATATCCCATCGTGGGTTTCAAAGTTTACATCAGTCAGCGTGGACTGCGTAGTGTTCATGATGAATTATAGAAGATGTTGCCGTGTGGGCTAGCCTTATAGATTCGCAGATGGGCTACCATTGGCTATAGCACCATACATCGCGTGTTCAACCATTCAACGCCGAGGAACACTTCTTCTAAAAAATTTCATCACCCATAACACATATAGGCTAGCGAGACTATATGACGTCACCTGACGTGAAATAGTCGAAAAATTGCAATGTCGGCAATACAATTTTCTCCAGAGAAAAATAGACATGTCAGCGATACGGAATTAGGAATGACGTTATATAGGAAAAATATCCAAACAACAGGATATAGGTCTGCTAGCTCATTGGCAGTTTTTGGTGACGTCATTATCGCTTAAGCCGAGGAGACTGTCGAGTTTTATAAGCTGTTAACATTGTATACAGTTTTCAATTGTCAAATTGCTGTAGTAGAATACGGGTATACGCTAGTAGTATTGAAAACGCATACAAAATATGACGGTATAAACTGAAAACATTTAATACAACTGACAGAATGAGTAGGTAGGGAAATAGATTTTACATGAAAATGTGACATTCATATGTGATAGCGAAATCAGCTGTATTGCGCAACATAGTGCCGGGATTGTGAAACCGATCACCATTGGCTGTGACGTCATGTGACTTTGCACGGGGGGAATACTCGAACAAATAGGCAAAAATCGGGTATCCGATTTGATTTTAAGCGAGATAGATCAGTCTTACAGTTACTAACGGTACACACAAGTCGATGTAGAACGACACCAGCGGTAAGTCTCACTTATTAGCGTGAAGGGTTAGGAAACAATGTTTAACGGTATGCAGTCCCATATATGAATGCCGAAATAGAAACAGTCTTTCTTTTAATGTTCACATTGTTTGAGTTTTCACCTGTGAAGTAATCCCGCCCCCATAGGATTGCACGTGTCACAATGCAACCGTTCCATTTGGTTGTGGTGCAAAATGTCGCACATAGAGACGTCGTCCGCTTCATCGTATGAATATTCACCATTATCATTCACCAAATTCTCGGTCGGTAGATCACTCGCGGCAGATCCAACTGGTTTAGGTGGGAGAATTGGTCCTGTGATAGACTTGTCGAATTCGCTGCTGACGGGACACTGTTCTATTTCAATCATGTTGGTCTCAATGATAGGAATGAATTTTTTCAACAGATGATCCTGGCTGGGGTCGTCGATCCCACATCCGGGGCAGCGTTCTCTCCTTATTTCGCCGATCGTAGGGGCTAGTTCTTCGATATTCGCTTTCTTAATGGCATGTTCGAGGAGTTGTGCCCTTCCGCAAACCGTACGAGTCGGTGGAGGCGATGACATGTCGTCGTCGAAGACTCCCGATGCGCAAACTTGAATGCCGGCTATCATCTCCTTCAGCGCAGCGTCTATCTCTCGAGCTTTCTTTTTCAACTCCGACCATAAGACCCCGTCCAATGCAATTCCTTTAGTCGTAGGAAATATCTTCCTTGCGTTGGTGATAGATTTATCCCAGTTCCTGAGGTGTACGTATGATTTCCCCTTGAATACATTATGACTGATATATACATCTTTGTCCAGGCTTAGAGGCTGGGGTGTATCCACACCTCGTTCGAGAAAGGGGTCGATGGTCCGCATGTAAAATGTGAGGTTGTCCCATGCCTTGGTAGTTAATGTGATGAACTTCGGCTGAGACGCGTTGGGTACATCGCCGTGATCGATAATACGTAGAAAGACAGCCCCTTTCTCTCCAAATACTTCTGCGAAAACTTTGTATGCCAGGGAGATCATCTTGTAGCGACTGATAGATGCGTGTACCACGAAAGGCGAGTGGTGAATGAGCTCGAAAAGCTCGTCCTTTTATCCTAAACCATTCCGTGTCCCTCGTTCGACCCGCGCCAAAAATAACTTCGAACTCCGGATGACCCCATGCTCGCTCCGATGACCCTTCGATGACTCTTGTGTCCTTCGTTCGACCCGCGTCAAAAATAGCTTCGAACTCTCCACGACCTTGAGCCACCTGCTCGCTCCTATAACCTCGCGTCCCCGACCCGCGCCAAAAATAGATTCGTCCTCCGGATGGCCCCATGCACCTGCTCACTCTTATGACCCTTCGACCCATTTTTTGTGACGTCCTCGGCTTCCCCGGCTTCCCTGCGCCAGAACCGGCTAAACGTTATCTACTGCACGTAGCAACGATACGTCGCACGGTTGGGGAACACTTTGTTTTTAAAGCCAGTTCCCCAGAATTGCAGGTGCAGATACAAAAGCTGAATATGGCTTATTCTTATTATTTCTTAGTATTATTTACTAAGATTTCCCTTTCTATGTCTATGTCTGATCAGAGTGTGCGACTTGTGGTGAGAGGCAATTCATCAATATATCCTATTATTGCTATGACGTGGAACCTCTGGTGGATACCAGTGCACTCCCATATCGATTTTAGTCCTATGAACAATATGAAAGTGTCCATTCCCCGCACACATGGGAGTTAAATAATGTCGCGGTCGTCCTAATGCTATCCCAGAGTGCCCAACACATGCCACTCATATATGTAGAATATCGCCATACACGGCGTATTAAGTTTGTCCTTCGAGATATTGTTTTTAATGTGCTGTACTCTCTGAGTAATTATTACACACCGAAGTCGTCATATACCTAACAGTAGAGTAAGATAAACAATAAGCATTACAGGAACGCGCGTGTTTATGGGAGTAATTCACATCCTTTTCCCATGTACGCTCGTAGATCTTCTACCAAACAAACTGAAATTTCCCAGAAATCTGCTACTCCAAAACAACGACTGATCTCAGTTTCAGTGGCTGAAGATACGTCAGTTGGCCGTGCAATAGCATAAAATAAGAGCAGCTCCAGACGAACTAAATCGACAGGTAGCGCCGCGCTATGGACATGCTAGAATAAAATCAGTTTGTTTTAAACAAAGGACAAATTTGATTTTAATTTATTTGTGTTACTCGTTCCAATGATCGATATTTTCATTAATGTGCTGGGAAACTGTTCAAAGAGAGACCGTTAAAGATCTGTTGACAACCTTAACCAGATTAAACGTTGGTTTATCCCCGCCAGTCGGAATGCGTGTGAAATCAACACATAAAATTTGTTGTAACATTTCTCGTGTTAACACAATTTTTCACATTTTCACTCCTTTTTTGATTCATTGACAAAATTTAAGACAGAACCTAAGTCACATTTTCTGTTCTCTCCTTTGTACCGAGTGGGTTTGGTCACTATATTGGCGACTAATATACTATAGTTGTCATGCATCAATCTCCAACCAACCGGATTTTAATGAGAACCCTAATTCAGGGCAAAGATTTGAACATTTACTGTGGACGTCGACCACATAATCAATTTCTTACATTACACCAATTATTATGACACGATAAAGAGTTCTTATACAAGAAGCTAAATCCCTTTATTGATTTAACAGAGCATTCTTATTCTTATTAGATACAAATCTAGAGAGCTATGATGGAAATGCTCTGACACTCGTATATCGGTGAGCTGTGTCGCTGTAACAACTCGTACACTGGGGATTGGTGAGCTGTATCGTCGTCAGATGAAAATGACGGCATTTAACACAAAAGACTAGTCTGTAAGGCCCGATGTCGACCCAGCTTCAACTTTCCACAATGCCAGCATATATCAAAGAAGAAAAGGTCTGTACAGGGGGCGGGCCTCGAGGACGAAACGTCCACACTAGAATCTCGCCATATACAGGTAAAAATTACAACGCATATAAGGGAAGTGGCAAGAGGTGCTGACACACTAACAGACCCACATGACTTCACAGTATAGTCTTCTGGTTTCCCATTTGTAAAGATCGCAACTGAACTATAAAATGGACTACTATGTAATATTAATTACATCACGGACTGAGAAATTCGCTTAGTAACCGGCCCTTAAGCCACAATTTCAAACAAACAAATTCCACATAACGCGGATATATATTCCAAAATTATATTTTGTGTATAAGCAGCTCCACACAGGCGGCAAAGACAATTTCAAAATATTCTCTTTCTACAACATTACTTCAACTACATCGGTACAGCGATGGTTGGGCATTCGCGTAAATAAGGTTATCTCCGGCTACCTTCCTTCGTTAAACAGATAATGTATAGACTGTTTAAGCCTCGTCTGTAGATTCGTTGTAACTTCGCATAAATTTAACGCACAAGCTTCCAACTTTAATCATGCCGAGATCAACCGATACCCAGCAGCCAATACTGCTAAAGCTCACCGCACACAGCGAACA
Organism: Hanleya hanleyi; assembly: GCA_036873755.1. NCBI lineage: Eukaryota > Metazoa > Mollusca > Polyplacophora > Lepidopleurida > Hanleyidae > Hanleya > Hanleya hanleyi. The sequence continues at coordinate 27,239 of JAVTVY010010044.1, forward strand.
TATCTCTGTATAAGAACAAAAACAATGTTTTATCTCGAAACAAACTGCTCGCGCCACAAGTAAACGTAGCCTCGGATTCAAATCCTTTGTCACATGGGCGCGGCTCGCCAGTTTATTGGTTAATAGTTGGAAAATGTTCCGAGAAATGTTCGTATTCAAAACTTGTTTCGGGGCAAAACATATTCGCAATATCAAACAAGCTTGATCTCACGAACATTTGTTCCAAACAGATGTTTCCTGTTTATGGACCCCGTATACACAGCAGACAAAAGCAGCTCAGAACACTGTTTATGTTGTAATACCACAAAACGTTCGCTGTGTGCGTTGGACTTAAGTAGTTTTCTTAGGGGGAAAAGTGGTATAAGCAAAATGACAAGTAGAATTCTTGACTTTCTAAAACATTATATTCCGACTGCAGTTTCGAACAACAACTCCATGATTTCACAAGTTAAAGTATAAACTATAATTAAAACTAAACATGGTGAGACCAATTAGGGTAATATAACAGAAGCTAGCTACCCGTACCCGAAAGTGGGAATAATGCCTACAGAATTCATAATACTAGCTGATTTGTAAAACAATGTATAGGCTTATGTCTTTTATTTCCACCAATCACTGTACAGTAGTTAAATAGTCACGCTGAACATGTATATATTTGATATTTTACTTAGTACTTGTTATTTGCTGACGATGGCCTAATATAGACCGAAATATACACGTCGTATAAACAACATCATGAATTTGTCATTCTTCGGAGATACACTACTCGTGTATTACGTAAGAATCATCAGTGAATCTACTGGATTATGGCCTGTGACTAGCATTGAGACCTGTGACTAGCATTGAGACATGTGACTAGCACTGAGACCTGTGACTAGCATTGAGACCTGTGACTAGCATTGAGACCTGCGCGTATTTTTATAATTCTGAAAAAGCCTGGTTATCTTCCTCAATTTTATAAAAAGAAAACAAAAACATTCCAAGAAATGGTGAACGTATTTATATTTTGTCTGTGCGAACTGCGGGAAACAATATATCTGCCGAAGAACTGATTTACGTTCAGGATTAACAGTCCAACGGATTAATAATGCTAACCGCTGTTTTCTGCCGGTGAATGGACACATTAGAGAATGTGCTTAAACTTAACCCCTTCAAAAGTTTTTCCTTTTTACAAGTTCAGGAAGGTAACCAGGCAATGTTAAATAGAAAAACGCGTCCCTTCCTCAAATGGTGCCCTCAGGCCATAAGCATGTACATTGTCTATCAGTCAGCTAGTATAAAAAGTTGTGTAGGTATTATTCCCGCTAACAGGCAGAGGTTACTAGCTTCTTTTATGTTACCTTTATTGATCTCAATTTGTAAAGCTGTAATATTTACAGAAGTTTATAGAACCGTTAATCATGTTTTAACATGTGATACCATGGAGTTATTATTTATGACAAGGTATACACTATACGGTATACTCTCTATGTCATTACTTCTGTTCAATAGTCCTTAAAAATAACATAAAGTTCCATTAAACGCAGCATTAAAAGGGTGGTGAAAATGATGCCGACAAGAAGTCATATAACCCCACATACAAATATACTGACTTCATATTTCTAAAAACATCACAAGAACCAAAAATTATCCCTGTCATGATTTGTATCCCTGCCACGATATTCATATGGACGTATTTAATCACATGACCACACGACCCCTGGCACCCCTGACGGGTATCAGATACAAATATTTCAGTGCGATGAACTAATAGCCCTATCAAATCGCCTGATGGAAAATAATAAACTGTGTGACCACCAGATTTTAAAAAAGACGGCCCAAACGAGGGATTATTTTTGAATGGAAGTTCTTATTCAGAACAAATACCTGTGAGGACCGACGCCGACCAAGAGTTTCATTCTCTACCATGTTTCCGACTGGAAACTGCAGTCGGAATATAATGAGGTAGAACGTCAAGAAAGCTATTTGTTGTTTTTCCTATATACAAAGCCGAATGAAAATAAATAAATGTCAAGATCAGATATAAATTGAAATTCCTTAAGCTCAGTTGATTTACTACACAATAAATGAGGAATTTTAAAGCAGGTGCGTGAAAGTCGTAGATGAGCCGCCAGACTTCCTATATTCAAAATTAAATTTTCGTTATTTCACTATGGAAACGACAATACAACTAAGCTCCTAGAAAGCTCTACACTTTACAAGAACATCCTCAATACGAAATTAAGATAAATTGTATCATACAAATATACTTTATACAGTCATGCTTAGTACATGTAGTTCTTTGAAAGAAATAGAGAGCATTTCACTGATACAAGCAGAAATGTAATCGGATATGACCAGTTTGGGTATTATCTCCCACGTTCAAAATTAAGACGACTATCACCATTCTATCTATTCTTACGTGCGATATTTTTCTCACCACAATTTACACATCTAAAACTTTTCAATGTCATGGATTGTCGTTTTAAGCTCACAGTATAATTGCACATAGGACTTTACACTGAGATGTTTTATGTTGGACTTCTTATTTTCACTGGGAGATATTATATGACTTGTTCTCAATCCACGCCGTCCAGTGTTCCTCTCATAATTGCCATATAACAGAGCCGTATCCCCTCAAGATTCTTGTTTCCATATCTGTGGTTTTGTGAAACCATCCATCAAAACTATCTTGAGCGTAACTGTAGCATAGACTCTCTGAAGAGGATCAGTGTACTCCCATTATCGACTTTCGCCTTATGGACAAGAAGAATTTTTCCATTTCCAGCGCACAAGGGAGATAAATAATATCACAGTCTTCCTTAATGAAATCCCATAGAGACGCACATATATCACTTACAGCTCGAGAATGTTGGCATATCCAGCGCATTAAGTTTCTCCTTTGAGATTTTCTTCTACATTTGGTGTACGGTATTTATCGCGAAATTGCTATACACTGGAGTCCGTATATGTTTACAACGCCAAAGAATGAACATTAGTCCTGCGTTGGGATAATTCTGTTACGCCATAGGTATAGTTAACCTTGGACACGTCGTACTCGTAACTGCTTACTGGTCGGTTATAACGTTTTTCTAAGCCAGTTATATTGACTCCACTGATGTCCGTCAGTGAAACCTGTCTTTTTAAGAACTCAACTTTCGTGTTATTCTTATTGGCAATTAGTTATTCAGTATATTCTGTTCGGAAAATTCCCGATTTTAATTCTGCCCAATTTGATTTTCTGAGTAAATCGATTAATGTATACATACGTTTCCCACTTTATAAATTAATAAAATAAAGTAATCATTTGAATTTGACAATGAATGTCAGGGTTACCGCGAAGGTGGTCAACACGGCATCTGCCAACCTAAGTACAGTTATTTTTCGGTAACAAGTTAAATCTTAAAGGTTTCCATTAGGTTTCCACTCTGTTTAAAGGAGAATTTCTCCTGATGAAATATGGGCATCTTGGTTTCAAGATCGTCCACCGAATTAGAAGAAGAACAGTTGTTACGATTTACGTTGATCTCTCCCGGTGTGCATTTCACTATAAATAAAATATCACAATTTCCTTAGGATAAGAAAGAGCTTGATAAAGTTTCAGTTTAAGAAGCCTTTCCTTGTGGTTCATTGCATTTGAATAATCCAAGACAAGTTTAGAAGCTCTTCTCTGAACATCTTCAATTTTTTAAAGACATTTCTGGCCAACATATTCTCTTGATAAGATGGCATTTTGTTGTCTTTGTTTTGTAACCGCGTTAATATGTTCAGACAATGTAAGATTAGTTCGTATACATATCGCTTCATCAGAAATAATACAATTGATGACAACTCCCTAATACAGTCTGGCATATCATTAATATACATGAGAACATCAGGAGACCCGGAAATTACATCATTCCATGTCGAGTTAGTACCATCTATTATTACACGTTGTTTTCTATTGGTGTGGTACCCAGAACGTCATTTCAAAAAATTGCCATGAAATACAAATGTTTGAAAAAGATCACACGAGACAGAGTCGAACGTTTTGGAAAAATCAATATACAGTATGCCGACTTTTCCAGAGTTATCCAGAACCTGGTTAACCACAGAAAATGTTTTTGGAAATGTACTGGTAGAACTGACATTATACATGTTTGCCGAAATATGACTCAAGTCACGGTTAACATATCTTACCACCCTCATCCCCACATCCCCACACACAAACACACAACCACCGAAACGACCATCCAATCTGGTCTGTAAAGAACGACATTTCAAATCCCAATGAATTATAGTTTTTTTCTCGTCCGAATAGAAAGTTCAGTTTGTTGACCGTACAAGGTGGAATTTGCTGGCCATATCTGTATATTTGTTAGTAACTAAACTACAATGTGCATTTTCATGCTTGGAGTCTTGTACTGTAGTTGTGTTTCAGCTGACATTTTACAAACAAAATTTTATGTTTCTTGGTAATTACAATCACCATGTTTCCCCATCCCTCTGCAAATCGTCCCGACACTTCATCTAACCTTTTAATAGGGCCAACGTAAGACATTATTCACGTGAGCCCGTCATCACCCGGCTCAGTGGTTATGATCATGGTACCAAAACATGAAAAGGAACACCTAAAAATGTGAAACCTAAATGAGGGGTAAATTTTCAGTGCATCGCCTCAACAGAAAGATAGGAACATATATATTGGTAATGATTTAACCGGCCACTGGGCAACTATTCCTTTCGTTCGTGATATCGATTTTCCTACGAACTAGGCTCTCATTTGTCCGGTAGTTAGTGAGTCCATCCGAATCCTTTCGTCGGCAAAATAAAGAGAACCGTTGACATTAGAATCTTGATTTTTGGCATGAACATGCATTAGGTGACTGTTACCAGCAAGTTCTGGGCTGAGCTACTTTTCTTGAAAATTTGACCTACTTAAGTGACCTTAACATTACGCTTGGACACCTAGGTCATCTTCCTCACCCTACCTCGTAGGTCCTGTGACGTTAGTCACACTACTCATGTTTGACTATCCTGCACTGCCAATGAAACAACATATCGGCAGTCCAGATGATGCCATCTTCTCTAGCCAAGTCGACGTACATCACGTTGCTCTGTACATTGCCTTGGCATACTTCTCTAGTCCAGTTGAAACGTGAATCCTCATCGATGAGTGGAATGCAGAGACGGCTTGCTGCATCCAATCAGAATGCGCGTTACGTACGGGTAGCAGTTGATTACCTGTATGGCGGCCCCCACTAAGAACGAGCTGTGTCGAATGTGTGGGGAAATTCTGCCGAAAAAAAAACAGGAGAAGCATTTTCACGTCCACTTTCGGTGTTCTGATCAGTTGAATCAGCTTTTGGGACGCGCTGCACGGTCGAACGATAACGAATCGCCTTACGAGCATGGTCGACTTGAAATTGAAGGGGAACAACTCCTGGAGGCAAAAAGTCGCTCATCGTTAAAACTTCCGCTAGGTGGCGCAGAGCAGTACTCCTCTGCCACCAGCCAAGAATGTCAAGGCAGCGTAGAGAGATTTGCGATGTAGTTGACTTGGCTGGTGAAGATGAGATGATGCGAGCAAGCTCGTTATTTTATCCACTGCTGACATGTGACTGATAGCCCAAACTATAGACCACTCACCATTGGTTAATTCTGAAGTCACTATACTTCACCAAGTATCGTAAAACTGCGTAATAATAGCGTATTTGACGGTAATCGGCCGTAACTTCAGAAATACCATAGAATATCGGTATAAGAGGAGTTACACTTGATCGCATGACCTATTTTACCCTGCATCACGTAATAGCCTTCGCCCCTCATAAAATTAATTAGCATCAGACTGCTAAATATTTTACACGTTCGGCAGTATTAACAAAATTGTACCTCGCTGATTCATCAGCGAGGTACAATTTAGACTTTAATCTTTCGGTTGGAAGTAGTTTATTTCAAGTGCTACAAGGTGACAAACTTTTTGACAAACATTATCCGTCAAAATTTCAAGCTGTGCGCCCCTCTACACATGAGATCATCATTTTGCTGTTTTCTCTGCCTGTTGAAAGCAGTGCTCACGCCCCGAAAATAGTCCCCCGGCGAGGCATGTTATCTAGCAGAGAATCGAAATAAAATTTGCAGCTGAATATCATACTTTGCCACTGGTACCAACGGCTTTCCATTAATCGTTGCAACGAAGGCGGAGAAAAAAATCGAGAATATTTTGGTCTTCGGCAGAGATTACGTTTTTCTTTAAATTTAGGAACCTGAAGCCAATTGCCTTGATGTGAGTCTAGCTTCTTTGGATTATGGACGCGAATATTCTTATGAATGACGGACTAGACGCTTGTAATCTAGCCACGTAGCTATCCTAGCGCAAGAGTATTTCAGGTTATATCTACATATGTGTCCTATACATGTACCATTTAAACACTTGCAGACAAGAAAGAGGGTGTATCAACGCCATCATAGATTGTAGACAAGCACGTTGGTCCTTACATGTAAGGCCTAATAACTGTAACAGACTGGGAGGATAATCCGGATAAAACACTACGAAACAAAAACTTCATTATATCTGCTTCAATCACCAAGTCATTTGTGCTAAAGGATATGTGACGTTTACATACGAAAAACTCCTTTGCGTGTTACGGTAATAAAGCCGATTTTTTTTTCACTCCAAAACCTGCCAAATAAAATTTTTCTTGGAGTTTACATACTGAAATATCCCCTCCGAAAAAAATGAGATGTTCAGTTGCATAAAAATGAAGATATGATTGATCAAAATGTGCTCCCGGGCTTATTTTGGTATTTTGGGGCATTTTCATGAAGGGTTTTCTCCTGTAGCAAAAATATGACACCTCAAACCAAAACCATTCGTAGTTCTTTCCAATAAACAAACTTCCTAATATATTGTGTGACAAAATTATTTTGGTTTGAGGTGTCATATTTTTGCTACAAGAGAAAATCCTCACTGTAAATGCCTCAAAAATACCAAATCAGGCTGTGGAGCACATTTTGATCAAACAGATCTCCATTTTTATACAACGGAGCATCGCAATTTTTTCAAGGCTGATATTTCAGTATGTAAACTTCTAGAAAAATCTGATTTGGCAGGTTTTGAATTGAAAGAAAAATTCAGCTTGGTTACCATCACACACAAGGGAGTTATTCCCGTATTTTCGTCACATATCCTTTATTAAAAATGCTCCGATGTGTATTACATGTCACGAGAAACTCGCAGTGAAACATATTTTGATCGACTGGAAAGATTTTAAGATTGTAAGACATTCGTTTTATCGAGCAGCTACATGTAACTTAGAAGTTCTCTTTGGTCGGGTAAAATAAGATTGCTTTAGGTTATTTGAGAGAAATCGATTTGCTACATAAATTTTAATGTTTATTCCGGTTTTAATGTGTTGTGTTGATCACTTTTAGATTGTCTGAGTCATTGTTAGATTGTCACTTTTTTAGTTGAATTTGGTGACATTAGATAAGAATTTTTTTGATCGTCGCTATATAGCTGAAATATTGCTGAACGCGACGTTAAATCATAGTTCTCTCTCTCAGTTGTGCTCAAGTGTTTGAAATGTTGAACATGAATGCGGTGTTGCAGACTATGCTACAAATGCCTGATTCATGGCATGAATTTTGGTGACCACGAAGGTATATTATGGAAGATATGTCACTTTCCTTACTGACATAAATATTCGTACAATGAACTGTATAGAGTAACGGTTACCGTAAATTTCACGCTATATCAGCGTAGATTTTACGGCGATCATGAAACATCTTTTATGGTCACCGTTGTTTTTACTGTAGTTGGTTGGCACCCTGAGCTGCCATTATTCTACCGTAAAATTCACGGGAAATTGTTAAGAGTTATGCAATTGGAGCGATATGCAAGTCACTCCCAGCTCGTGAATGTCAGTATATCTAGCGCATTAAGTTTCACTTTTGAAATTATCTTCTGGATTTGTTGTACGGTACTCATCGCGAAATTACTATACACTGGAATCCCTATATACTTACAACGCCACGAGATGAACAGTAGTCCGCTACATAATGTTCTGTCCTGTGAAGAGCAATACTACAATGTCACTTATAGTTAGCCTTGGCGTGGGCGCACTCATAAGAACTTGTTAACAACTTATTGACGCATAACATACGGGTGATCTTATAACGTATTTCGTATAACGTATTTCGTAGTTGCATTGGTTTCGCTTATTTGATAGCAGATTTGGCCGATGTCTACGCTGTTTTAAGAAACCTTCTTTCGTGTGGTTCTTATTGACACTTAATTTCTCATTATGTTCTGTTCAGAGAATTGCATATCTTGTTTCTGCACAATTTGTCTCTCTGGATACTCGGCTAGATGTATAATACGTTTCCAAATAATACTCAGGGGAACTGACTTTATCCACGTTCTCCCACAAATGACTTCATTCACGATTAACCGATGTTGTATTAAATATAAGTCCCCCTGCAACATATAATCCCACTTGGTCTATAAAAACGATATCTCCATAGCTGATACGTTCCGTCTCCTCCGAACAGAAAGTACAGTCTGCTCACCGTATTCTGTCATTTAATTTGTTAATAACACATGTAATATGTACAGTTGGATACTGTGAATATTGTAGCTGTGTTTCAGGAGAGATTCCACACACAACTCGACACGTTTCTTGGTAATTACTATCACCCTGTTCTGTATCCCTCTTCAAATGACTGTAAATTATAATCAGATCTTTATGGTTCTTATTTGTGGACCCAACACTGATTTTATGTTATTTTTTATCAAAACCAAAGATAATGAAGCTCTTTCCGCGAAGTCATACACCATCAAGCGTCTTCATTTCACGATTTCATATACCATGTATCGATCTACATGTATGCTCAATCTGAGACAAAGGATCTTTGGAAGCAATGTCTCATAATAAACTTTGGCTTGATACATGTATTTTCCATTTCGAGGAAGCGACTTCATCGACCGGATCCGACGCCTCTATCGGTGTTGACTTTTACACAGAGTACTCCTCAGGAAAAAGATTTCAAACCTGCGATACGATATTGATATATCATCTATCGTCTTTCGAAACTAGTTTGCGAAATTAGCTATGTTATTTCGAATGGAATAAAGTGAGTTGTATATCTTATTATTAACAAATGCTCATTGTCATCAATGCGCATTCCTATTTTATCTGACAAACTGTTACTATTTTTCCGCCAGTCACTCTGAAATTCATCTACCAGACCCCAAAGCTAAAGTTAAAAAGCTAAAGACTTCGAGAGAAGTCAATTTAGCGTGAAGCTTGTGGAAACTAACCATCAAGAACACTTTTATCTAGCGGAAAAGATTATATGAAGAAATTATGCTAGCTGGCTTTTACTGTATGTATAAATATCACTATAGTGGCATAATACGTTTTCGATACCATTTGGGTAATCGACGTAGCTTGTTAATGTGTTAAATTTCACTGTTGATAGCTGTATTGCCAAGACTATATGGATACCCTGTCCAAATAGATTCCCGTTTTTTTGTTTTTTTTTATAAATACACTTCGTTTCGGTTTAGCTTATATATCCATGACTAATGACGATCATTGCTTTCCGTTCCCAAGAGTATTGTAATAACATTCTACTCTGTTATATCTAAAAAACCCAATTCTCATTTTACAGCGAGCATAAATGCGGATATACGGTTATGCCCTACTCCCCATTAATTGAAGTTCTGTCTTTCATCTCTGTGAGTTGGGACCACAGATACTCACTCAATCAATTATTTTTTTACAATAGCTATGGCGTTAGTCTTGGGAACAAATTGTACAACAGACTACTTTCGTGATACACATAATACTTATATAGAACATCTTCATATCTAAGGTACTAAGATTCTCCATAGTGATCTTTTTCTTGTATTTGCTGTATATACGGAAGTTTTAATATGCATGCAACAACAACACGGGAGTATTCTGAAAATGTGCTTTCCGGGGTTGATATCCTGCTGTTATGCCATATTTATGTTATCTCATAATCATCCCTTTTCAGAAAGGAATTGTATCAATTGATCTTCGTGTATTTTGAATTCGCAAACACATTTTAAAACTTCCCAGCGCATTCTTTCTGGATTGAACGTTGAAAACCAAGTAAACTTTAGGCAACAGATGGATGTACAGAGACTCAATTCACGACACCTAGATGTCGCAGCTCATAGACTCAACAGCACAGGGAAACCCGATGTTCTCAATGAATCGGCGGCCATATTTGCTAGACTTTATTTGCCCAACAGAATATAAATCCAATACTTAGGAAATATTCTCTAAATATCGGTCGTCATATATCATAATCTTCAAAATTTGCATACGTAGACGAGTGATTCTTGAACAGTGTGTGTAACTCAGCCACAGTTTCGTTGTTCTCCGGGCATCTTAAATGTTTTCGGGGACGCCATAAATGGCTTGACTATACTCTAGCACCGTCTTAAGAGGAATCAATTACACGAGTATCGAATAAAAATACTAACGATGTAAAATACAAGCGTCTAATCCGTCATTCAATATTCATCCGTCGTCCATCAAAGAGTTTCCGCGTCCATGAGTAAAATTGCGCTTATTGACGAGGCGGTTAATGTTCTCTTTTCCAGATATCTGTCCAGTATTTCCTCTCTATTTGGCATTCGGACGGGTCATAGAACAAAGCCTGACACGGGATATAATGTACATTGTTCCTACCGAACATCTAAACTGTGAAACATTAATGAGGCATAAAATGTCGAACATTTCCACTGGGACTAGGAAAGAGTAATTGATAACTTCGGACACGCCAGTCCGCGTGGTCAGCAAGATGTTCGCATATCGCCTCAAGGGACAGACATGGTACTTGCCGACATGATGAAGCCGGCCACTCAGTATCTACTTCGTTCGGAGGTAATGATCTGTACTATCGATCTTTGATCTAACCTGTGCAGCCAGCTGTCGACAAATTTCTTGGGAGCAATGCACCATCGTAAAATGGAGATGCAATTAGTGTATATATATGTTATTCTTGGTTCATGCCTTGGTTCATATTAATTCTGTAAAAGTGAAATAAATATTCCATTTTCAGTTCCACCTGTGGAAGGGATGCTTCCCAAGATTAACTTCTTCATATCTTCAATGGTTTTATGCGGACAACATTGTGATTAATTGAGAATTATTTTCCTTATAGACCTAATTAGAATATGCAATATAATAAAGTAGGAACGACGGCAAGATGACTATTGTTGCAGATTGATTGCTATATAATGAAATAGTTATTAATTCACAACATTTACCGAGACTATAGTCGAGAATTAAGGGTATATCCCTCATACTGTCAAACAAACCTTTATGAGAGCCGAACCGAAATCCGAGGAAAAGAAATGTCAACAGTTTCGACTATGACAGCAAGTCAGTTAGCTTTAGTCCATTGGTATAAACATATCACTTCGAGTCGATACACTTCATCTTATATCTATCAATAATACTCGAATAGCATGCTGTTGCTTCCCTCTCTCAGAAGAATTGTAAGGGCGGATTTCTAAATCCTACCTGAAAAGGTAATTCCCCAGTGACATAATACTGGAATATGACAGAGCCCTAGCTATCCTCTCAATTCTTGTTTCCAGGTCTTTGGTTAGTCGGACATGTGATCGGAGACAATCCCATCAAATCCTCCCGAGTATAGCTATGACATGGACCCTCTAGTGGATATCAATGTAGTCCCATTAATTATCGACTTACTCCTTGGACAAAAAAGAAATTTCAAACCTCCAGAGCACAAAGGAGATAAATAATTCCACTGTCTTCCTTAATAATATGCCAGAGTGTCGTACACATAGCACTTCACAGCCTAATAATATCGACAGATCTCGAACATTAGGTTCTTTTTTTTTACGTTTGTTTTACGGCAGTTTTGACAAAAATACTACACAACAACTAATCCGCTAATGGTCTCCCCTGGTTTGAGAAAATAATGTTATGTCGTAGGCATAGTTAACCTTGGTCAGGAAGCACTCGTAACAGCTTATTCACAGCTTACTGAAGGATAACATACGTTTAATCTTATACGGTATTTCTCTTCTATTTAGATGGATTTCACAGATTTGACATCAGTATTGGCCGATGTCTGCCAGTGGACATCGCTTTATAAGAAATCCTCTTTCGTCGGTTTCATACCGACAATTAGTTGTTCAGTATATTCTGTTCGAAGAATTTGCTGGCTTTGCTCCTGTCGAATTTGGCTTCCTGGATAATCGACTAAATATATAAATACGTTTCCAATTAATAAAAACACAATCAGTCACGGTTAGCCAAATCTAATCCCCCTCCCACCACCACAACCACCGCCAACAAAATCATATAGAGAACGACATTCCCAAATCGAAACAATTACATATGCACAAATCGTTGTACCGCTTCATCTGGTCGGTTAATGGGGCTAACGCAAGACGTTCTTCACCGGAGCTCATCAGCATCCGAATCCATGATTATATGGTACCAAAACATGAAAGGGGTGAGTTTCAACGGAATATCTAGAACGTGCAACCTAAATGAGGCGTAAGGTCTCGGCACGCTGTCAGTGTATCGCCTCCAGAGACCTACAAGCGCTTATGTAATTGCCCATGATGAAGCCGGTCACTCATTTAGTAACTATTTAGTTCGGAGGTAATGATTCGTGCTATTGATCTATGGTCTTCCTGCTATGTAGCCGGTGTAACAAACTATCAACGAATTTCAAAGGTGCGAAATGGCATTGTAAAATGGTAATATAATTGGTTTCGCACAAATTGTTTCTGGTGAGCATAGGTAATTTTGGAAATGTGAAATAAATATTCAGTGTTTTATTCCACCCAATCTGTTGAATAGATGTTCGTAGAGCGAAACGGTTTTACGAGGAACGTGTTCTCCATGATTTCCTAGTTGTACTTTTTGCTAATGGATTTATTACTAAGTTAGTTATTTTTGTCCACTGCTGATAAAAATATTATCTGTGACTGACAGATCAGATATTCTGCCAAAATACAACCAACTCATCATTGGTTACTTTAAATGTCACTCTTCTTCATATTAGTTGATATATCTATCAATAATACGTGTATAGCATTCTTTATTAATCAACTATCTATGATATGAATCCAATACAAGGAAATTGGCCTGCTTGATATGGCCCCAAACCGGGGCAATATGAGGAAGGCGGGGCAATACGGAAAAGCCGGTCCAATACGGGGAAACAGGGCCAATATGGCCTGGGCCAATATGACTTTCAACATGGCGACGTTGAGGATGAATGATCCTCGATTCGCGATCTTCTCCGAATGATGTCCTTCTTCTCCGAATGATGTCACTGATTTCTCTGACTTTGAACGGATATTCAATGGCTTCTGTGATAATATTTGATAGAGCTATACGTGCCGATACACAAACCTTGAAATCAAGTGAGGTGAGTCATGCTAAAATAGACTATAGTGACGCGAGCGCGACATCGACGTGCTAAGCTCAAGCAGACGATAAAACAGCGATCCAACACAGTAGAGCACTGATGAACGAAGCGATGACTACAGTGATATTTTACGACAGAAGATGTCAGACTTGCAGCTAGAAGAGTTATTCACATATGGATAGAACCGATAGAAATTATACGGACGAAACACCTGTAAAATGGTATTGAAAACTAGGGTCTCCATAGCATGATACGTCTTCGATCCTCAAATCGGGACCAAATTTGGACCAAATTCGCACCAGATTGTAAGGTTGTATTTTGCTTCACCGTTCTCATCAAATAAAATTAGTATTTCATTTGCTTTTATCTTTTTGACTCCGTTTCATACGTTGAAGATCCCCGCCCAGGTTAAAGATCATCGGCCTATTCACCGTCTCGACGATAGACGTCATTTCCGATAGCGTTACTGTAGCAGGGATCGACTTACCGACGATAATGGCGCTTCAAAAGCACATAATAATATGAATAGGCAAAGCCTAGAAGCGAGCGGAGAAATACTTCTTCCTCTCGTTTCTGGCTTTGCCTATTCATATCAAGTTTTCCACCAGCTCTAAATTAACACAATTGGACTTGCACTTGTATTACTCATTCGCATAATTTCTTGTTTCACACAGCTAATATTTGAAATGGATGAAATCTAAAGTACTTTTGTAGTTTTTAGGGTTCCATTGATTTGATCTGCCCATATCCATCACAGGAGCAGATATGGGCAGATAGAGTTGCTCCAACTTCTTGGCCTCCTTGTTCCTGTCCACGTTTTGTAGAGTATTTTACACTGAACAAATATTTCATGCATATGCTTACATCAAAACCGATGGCTTGTTTGAAAGTCAGTTCCTGTAGAACTTTACAGCATTACAATCCATGTGGTAGGCCTACTGTTGTTGTCTAGAATTTATCGACATAGCCTGGATCATAAATGTGACAGAATTTATAATAGAGAAGAAATAATCATCTGGCTCACTTGAGGAAACAAATGTAAAATGCTTGTCATCATCATAGTAAAAACCAGATATAGCCAGCAATTCAAAACAACCCCGGATAAAGGCAGAACTTAATTTACCACTCACCACTGGCATTCCCTGTGCCAGAACAGTTCCAGGCAAATATCAGCATTTTTACTGGGTTCACAAATGCTGATACATGTACCGCTCACTATTTGGTTTGAGCCCCCATTGAAATATTGAAGGATCAAATATCAATCTTAATAAATTAATAGCCTATCAATGCTCCCCAATCATATATGTCGCTGTGTAGACGACATATATCCAAATTGGGGAGCAGATAGGATTTAATTTTAATTAGATTGGATCAAATATTTAATTGTCCAAATTCTATCTGGTCCTATGATTTCCTGTCACAGTTCCAGGTGGCTATGATGTTATATTCTGTCATAAGGCAGCTTTATTGTAAAGTCCTATTAATAAGAATAATCCTGTTCCTTTAATTATCAGACAAAAAATCTACGTCGCATATATACTGTCACAATTAGTCTTATTACCGATGGAACTATATTCAATTCTAATTTTATTGTACACACAATATGTAAAACCTTGGTGGAGTAGGTTCCATTTAACCAAACTAAATGTCCTTGTAATAGACATGTTCAAAAGTTGAGACTGAAGTGAATAGATCTTGATTAATAGACAGATCTGAACATAAAGACGAAACTACTACTTTATCTGCCAAATGGAAACAATATTTGCAAACATTTACAGCCAATAGATTTACCAGATATGTTAAAATAGTTCTATGTGCGACTGTAAAACCAATTGACTAAATCATTTCATTGTCTGTTATCAACATTGGGATATTGTTCTTTTTACATTTTAAATCAATTTAAGGAATTGATAGAATGATTATAATTACATATTTTAATGAATAATTTTGAATGCTAAAATATTAATGGAAGAGAGCTGTTACTATAATGGACAGAAACAACCTTGTAATGGCTATGATTATAATCTATAAAGTTATAGATAAACAAGACATGAAAACCATAATTAACCATATTGGATATTGATATTTAAAATTCGTTTGTGTATAATGGGGAATGGCATTGGGGGGTATATGACCAAAAATCGTCTGAAAATATCTGTTTTGAAAATGACGTCACTGTGACGTCATCATGGTGGAAATTTTGTTTTTGTCTTTTTTTTGTCAGATATAGTGTGGTAATTTTCAGGACTCCAGCCTTTAATAGGGATAGCAAAAATATATAGAGGGATGTGGGGGGCTTCCCCCTCCCCCTCATCTGTAACTGGGGTACGGTTCCCATGTCATTAAAATGTGGACATACAAATAAATTGCCATAAATAAATTTTAAAAATATGTAGGCCTATCTCTGATGTGCAATTTTCAGGTATTATCGGAGGGTGTCTAGTTTATAAAACATACTGAAGTTTCAGGAATTTTCGAAAAGTTCATTATTAATTTTGAATGTAAACTTTGAAAGTTTAAATTGAAACATACTCTCCCTAGCTTCAGGTTAGGGACAATTTTGAACTAATTTGATTTTGAGGTGAACTCAAAAATTAGTTCTAGACTTCAGTCCATATGAAATGTTTTCTTCAAACTTTTTTTCAACTAGCAAATTTTAATTTAAAGTTAAAATTATATTCAAATTTAAATTCAAGTATTTACAAATAATTTTACTTTAATCTTGATCAAATTCAATTAAAACTGAAATTTCATTTAAAAAACTGAAATTGCAATTCGAAATTAAAATTAACAATGAAGTTAGAATGATCATAAAAAAATAGGTTTCGAACTCAGTTGTTTTAATTCAAATTTTAAACTTAAATCGCAAAATCACAATTTTCAAATGCTGGGTGTACCGTTATCTCCACTGGACATGGCATTTGCTACTAGACGTCCCTGGTGGCTGAATGCGTGCCTGGGCGGTTATCTTTTTTCTACTGAACTTTAGTGGACGTGAGTTGTACGTTACTGGACTTGACTGGGCGTATGCCTGGACATGACTGGGCGTGACTGGACGGTAAATAGTAGGACCCTCTACCTCACGCGAACCTCGGCGAAATGAACATTCTTGGCAATGTTGAATGGCTTGGTTTTACAACCACGACTACGTCGTTAATGTTTATTTTCTATCAAATGCCTCATCATATTTACACGATACTTCAGATCTAAAAAACGCAATAAATAAGCTTTCCATGGATATGAATTTTATGCAGGTTTTGCCTGCCATAGAACTAAATTTGTCGAAAGATGTGCACCGTTTTGAGTGCCGCTTCGCTGCGAAACATTTTTGATCGAACTCTTGGTCACGTGGTCAGCGTTTTGCATCGGACATCTTCGACAAGGACGAAAGCCGCATAACGAATCATTTTTAGTCTGCAGTTATTTTCATCTGTGTATTATTATTCATAAATTGAAATCCTTTCGAAAAATGACATGCCAGCTAGGCTATATGTTTTCTTCTTTTAAGTCTTCATCACGGGTAATTTGTCCCGGCATGCAATTTCTCCATGGGTGCCGGAAACGGAAATCACCGGTTTTTCGCTCAAGGGATGTCGGTTGTTGTTGTTATTTTGCTTTGTTTTCATTAAATTTTGCTATGTTTTGCTTCATATATGCACGTCTACGCAATACCTATAGAGCTTGCTTCGCAAGCGGCCGCTTTGCGGCCGCGCTCCGCTCGCTAATAATCGCAAGAAATAGGCCTATTGTGAAATAAGAAATACATATTCCGATTAGGGGGGAGTCGCTGTACTAAAATATTCCTTGATGCATGTAATATAGTCGATGAAAAAGATTTGTAGGTGAGTTAATTAATAAAAATGTCATTAACCAAATGTTTTCATATTGGCCTGGTTATAGGTCCTCGGTCAGCCGTATTGGCCCTCGGCCTGCGGCCTCGGGCCAATACGGCAGGCCTCGGACCTATAACCAGGCCAATATGAAAACACTTGGTTAATAACATAATAGTATTTACTTCCCTATCTCAGGAGAATTGCACGGACTGTTTTCTCAGTCATACATGGAAAGTTAATTTCCCAGTGAAATAAATGCTGATAGATCCCTATCCTCACAGGATGTCTCTGGTCTGTCAGACTATCCAAATTCTCCCAAGTATAGCTCCAATAAAATACGAAATTGACAAACGTTACTCCTTCTGTTAACAAGCTACAAGACGGATGCTATAAAAATGAAACACAATTTTCCACAACGTGACAGTTTTCAGTACCCAAGCCAA
This sequence comes from Hanleya hanleyi, assembly GCA_036873755.1. Classification (NCBI taxonomy): domain Eukaryota; kingdom Metazoa; phylum Mollusca; class Polyplacophora; order Lepidopleurida; family Hanleyidae; genus Hanleya; species Hanleya hanleyi. The sequence continues at coordinate 44,928 of JAVTVY010010044.1, forward strand.
GCTGCTACTAAAGCAGATTGATTTTGGGAGTGACTAAAAACTATGGTGTTCTATTTGTGCCAATTTGATCTCGCGCGTCGACGTGCAAATGTTAAAGAGATAGGCCAAAACTCGACGTCGTGTTTCAAAAGTCGACGTCGCCTTTTAGCCTATCTCTTAGCATTGTAGAAGTCGACGCGCGACGGAGAGGGCGACGTCGCCTTTCAAAACGCGACGTCGACTTTTCGCGTCGCGCGTCGTGCGTCGCTTATTTGAAGAATCAAAACTCGACGCGCGACGCGCGACGGAAAAAAGGCGTTTTAAAAGGCGACGTCGCCCTCTCCGTCGCGCGTCGTGCGTCGGGTTTTATAATGTTAAAGAGATAGGCCAAAACTCGACACACACATACACACAGAGACATACATACACATGCATACACGCATACGCAGGCATACACACACGCACACATACACATACACACATACACAGAGACGCATACACACATACACATAGACTCATACACACACGCACACACACACACGCGTAAAGACACTCGCAAGCACACACACATACACACACAGAGGCATACACACACACATACACGCATACACGCACACGCACACACGCCTACACACACGCAAGCACACACACACACACACACACACACACACACACAGACGCATACACACACATACACGCACACACACGCACATGCACGCACACCCGCACACATACACACACATGCATACACACACACACCTACACAAACACACGCATGCACACACACACAGACACATACATACGGACGCAGACATACAGACACACACACGCATACACGCACATGCACGCACACGCACACACAATATGACTGACTATTCACATGCAGGACATGAGAGCTTCTGGACCTGGGCCTGATAGAAGTCCGGGATGGTAGTACATTCGTGAACATCCGGGCACTTTTACATCCGGGACTTTTACATCCGGGTACATCCGGGTTCTTGTACATCCCTGAGTGTAGAACATCCGGGTACTCCTATGTTGGCCTATAAGAGCCGAAAGTTTTACGGCATTCATCATTTTCAGATCCACAGCCGATATGTTCTCTTGCACAACTTGCTCGAAGCGCTTTCATCGCCTGGACAGTTTGCGTTGTCATACACGTGCACGCCACGAAGTACCCATGCATACATGTGCGGATTGTGATATAGTCTTTAAGCATCCCAGTCAATTGAGACGTCACCGAAATGTCATACACGGATCACGCTCGCCACTCTCGAGACCGGATATTTCAGTTTCTATGGGAATGCATCTGAGAATAGAAGAACCCATGGAGGTCGATTCGCCGCCGCGTATTGAAGAGCCGATGGAGATTGATCTCAGTGTTGAATGAGAGAAGTAAGAGCTTCGAGCTTCAGTATCATGGATTGCTCGAAGACGTTTAGGTTACACTGAACGAAGATTGAACTTTCTGAAATGATGGCTTCTGATTGGTCGATAGGCCGGTCACCTCCCCTCTAACTATAAATACGGAAACACGCATGTTAGATGTACATTTCTCACAACCTGTACCAGACCCAATCAAATGGAAAAGCCAGCCAATTTCAAGGCAGACGAGCAATCCTTGGAGATTGACGAAAAGGTGCCGGTTCCCACTCGACTCCCCAAACGAGTTACCAAAAGATACCCGCCCATAACTATGGAAATGATAGATGATTTCTTCAGTGTGGGTTATAGCTCAACCAGGGAAGAGCCCGGAGATCTCCGCTACCATCGCTACCTGACCTGCCTTGAAGGTGTATCCTTAGCCGGATGTGATCTTTGCACGACGAGAGAGGAAATTTTCCAGTGGGCGAAGTGAATTGAACATCCGGGCACATTTACATCCGGGGACTTTTACATCCGGGTACATCCGGGTTCTTGTACATCCAGGATCTTGTCGCTGACGTCCGCGCCTACATCCGGGTACTTCTATGTTGGCCTATAAGAGCCAGAATTTTACGGCATTCATCATTTCCAGATCCACAGCCGATATGTTATCTTGCACAACTTGACAGAAGCCAGTTACTCGCCCACAAGATTTGCGACGACACGAGTCCTCCATCCACAACGGTGCACGATATACTTGTATAACCTGCGCACGGTCATTTAATCGGGAAGATGCTTTACTGCGCCATGAACGCTCACTCCACGAGGGCGCGACGGAACAATGTAATGAATGTGGTCAACTCTTCAAACGATCCAGTCAGTTAAGACAGCACCAACATTTGATTCATAGTCCGTCACCACGGTATGAGCGACAACTTCCCACTAGAGAGGCACCCATGAGGGACAGACCTAGTGAAGATGAGCCCGGTGAGACGAATGTCACTGGTGATGCGAACACGGAGAGCCCGCCTATACCCACAGTTCAGAAGAGCCTAGATATCCAGCTGGCCCCCAGCGTTACTGTTCCCCGTCAGACGCCTGACAACATCGAACATTTTCTGGAAGATGCGGTGGATGTTCCCAGCGATCTCTTACAGGACGCCCATCCAGTGAGTGACATCTCTCGGCGCCATTGGCCCATGATACGGCACTGTTTCCACCGTCATCGGCCTATTCAAGATATCTACAATTTCCGACTGACCAACCTCGCCCGTCTACGCAGCTACGTGGAAGCCATCTTCAATGACCAAGCTACGTCCTTCAAATTAAATCTGGCGTTTGGTTATGTGCTGCAGCATAAGGAGACAGATCAAGTCCGATACTTTTACCCGAGCAGTAACATCCGGGTATTTGACCAACCGTTTACCATCATTAACCGGGCGTCGCTAGAAATGATGCTGGAACAAGTGGAACAATTGGATGTCTTGGGATGGGCCTATGAACAGCGCCCCAACTTGCAATGGGTCGTAGAGAGGATGACCAATGTTACGTTCTTTGTGACCAAATTACGGAATCTTCCCATCGGATGAATGTATTCACCCATGCAGAGATAAATACTCAGAATACGCCTCGACGGTATCCTGGCCTGCCTGACGACGATTAGAACAAACAATTCAGAGCGAACATGGCCGAAGATGAAACTTTCTGAAATGGCGACTTCTGATTGGACAAGAACAGCCGATAATACATCTAACGGACAGGAACGAATATGACAGATGTAAATGGCGGCCTCTGATTGGACAAGAGGCTACTGGTATTGTAAACATACCCAACGCGACTCCCCCAGCTTGGGTATAATGTACTGGAGGGGAAAATAAAATGATTGACCTGTCATCCTTGTTGTTGTTGTTCTGTCACAGGTTGTGAACAGAGTACATGTAGAATGACATGCACAGAGTACATGTAGAAAGACAAGGAACATGTACATTGACAGTATATGTACATGAACAGACTACATGTACAGGCACATAGTACATGTGCATGAATATGTATTCTGTGCTTGGTGACGTACACTATGCCCTACGGGCTATAGGGTACAGGGTGCACCACAGGAGCGTGCGCCTGCCTACAGACACACCCACACGCGTACGCGCAAGCACACATACACACAGACGTATACACACACGCATAAACACACACACACACACACGCATGCACACACACACAGACGCATGCACACATGCATACACACACACGCACGCATGCACACACACACGCACACACATACACACAGACGCATACACACACACACGCATACACACACGCACACAGACGTATACACACACGCATAAACGCACACATACACGCGTACACACGCACGCAAGCATATACACACATACGCACACACACACCCACACACGCGCACACGCACACACACACGCACACACATACACCCATACGCTCATTGCGCATAGCGCCGCAAGGTCAATAGGGCTCGAAATGCGCTTTTTTACTACTAATCCTTCCCTCTCTACCCCAAACACACCTCCACACCCCCAAACGCCCACTTTGGCTACTACTCCCTACTGATGACGTCACAGATGACGTGAACATCCCTCAAATCGGGATGTACACCCCGAGGGCTACAACATGACACCTCCCACGACGCATTCGGACCAAGGATGGCCCCTCTCTACCCAAAATACCTTCCTGCACTTCCCCAAAATGCCCTCTTTCGCTACTACTCGTACTGATGACGTTACCGATGGCGTCACAGATGACGCGAACATCCCTCAAATCGGGATCTACACCCGGAGAGCTACAAAATGACACCTCCCACGACACAATCGGACCAGGGATGGTCCATCTCTACACCAAATACCTTCCTTCACTTCCCCAAAATGTC
>JAVTVY010010045.1:0-47063 GCA_036873755.1 Hanleya hanleyi
GGTATCCCTCAGTATGTCTGTTTCTGAATTTATTTTCTGTTAACCCGTATTTTGAAATATGCTGACATTCTGTGTGAATACCGGTGTGGAAGCAACCGTGGTCCGCCAGATACGAACGTCCTCCCTCGGAAACAGTTGTCCCCCTATCAGCAGAAGCCATGGTCCTGATATCGTTGGTGTCCGGTTCACTGTAATCTGGACGGGAATGTCCCTTCTCATATATATATATAGGGCCCGGACCATGGCATCTGGCGGACTATGGGCGCTTCCACAGCTATGGAAGTCCTCAGAGTCCGGCATTCCTCAGAGTCCGGTTGACCTATATATGAAACTAAGGGAATATTAAAGACTAGGAATTCTGAACAGCGGTTCGGCCAGCAAATCGGCGGTGCAGTGGATAAAGGCATGGACGGTGGACAGTACAGCAGAAGGTAAGATTGTGGGTTCGATCCTAGTCGGTGTCAGTTGAAGAAAATGTTTAATTTTCTGCATTTCTCATGTACAGCTTCTGTACGTCTTGTAAAGCTATACCGTCGCATCTTTGTTAAATATATATATATATTTTTAGGAAAACTAATTTTATGTATTTAAGTCAATATACATCTTTACGGTGGCCCATATACGACATGCTATTAATTTTAGTTTTGTATATATTTTTTCAGCTTCTTTGGTTTCACCCGAGTGAAAATTTTTTTCATTCCTAAGTTTCCACCCAGGTGCAAACGTTTCACCGGGGTGAAAAGGTTTTCACCTGGGCGCAAACGTTATCACCCTGGTGGAAACCTGTTTTTACCCAAGTGAAATTCTGTTTTCACCCAGGCGACTGGAAAGTTTTCATCCGAGTGAAAACTAAACCAAAAGAAGCAAACCTAGAACTAAAAAAATACGCAAACTGGAAAAATAGCATGTCGTATATTTGCCGCCGTACATCTTCAAGTATATCAAAACACCGTATACAAGTACTATGAATCCTTCTATCCGAGCTGGGTTAATTTTCACACGCATGTGCTTTTGTGAATGTTGCGAAAACACGAGATATTAAGAATTCTAATGAAAATGTATATCACGTTCCTGACATCATTATATACTGAGAAAATTGTCATGTCGGAGATCTCTATTACTGTTATAATTAATATTACTCTAAAATGACCACGCTTGTCCGCTGGTACTACTTACGACTTCTCACATAGTCAGGGCGAAATTAGAATATTTCTTTTCATATTAGGTCCGTATCTTCCGAATGCGGGATATCGTGAACGATCTCTCCGGACATTTCAAGCTGACTCGTCGTTCTTGTAGTAGGACCCGCTCATTTGTTTGCATAGGGGGATACCATAAAATATCAGCTTTAATTTGTTTTCACATTAACCATAAAGGGGCGCACCTGGTATAAAAAAAAATCATCAAATAAATAAAACATAACATAAATGCAAAATAAAAATTGCCACGACATCTACATGCTTCTGATTACTGCATTCATATATGGCACACTTGCGAAATTAATGAATTATTTTGAGTACCTGACCAGGTGTGTATAAAAGCTGACCTGCACATATACCTGTCCACAATCAGACCTGACCCATGGCATCCTTAGATCCTGCCGATATTCTGCGATATTTGGCCAACAATATCGACAAGTACAAAGCCGAGAAAAGTCAGCAAGAGAAAAGTTCCAATCATCGCGCTGCTCAAAGGAATTATCAGGTAGCAGTATGCCAACAAAATTTCGTTGTTTTGATCATTGAAAGTGAATACATTTATTATGAGTTTTATCTTTGATTGTTTAAGCGAGATACTATTCTTTTTTGATATAACCCATTTACATAGAAATGCGAAAAGTGAGTCGCAATTAATATATTTTGTAGACTTCATTTATGGCTAATATGTATACATTACCGGAAGTTCAACCTAAGGCGCTCGCAAACTAATGGTGTATTCATGACAAACACAGGGTATATTTACCTATTCAATCCAAGATTGGATAACGGTGGCCCATAAGGGACATTCAAGAATTAGGGAGACATATAGGGGACGTCGACATTTGTTTTGTTGTTTTTTTTTATTACATTTTCTGCATTTCTTGAGGATGTTCTTGATTCTCGCCTATTTTCTACAAACAGATTTTAGTTTATCACATGTTTTGTTTACATTTTTGTCATTTCTAGTAACGTCATCATAAATGACATTATCGGTATTTTATCAACGAAAACCAAGCAGAACTCTTGGAAACGTTTACACGTTTAAACCGTCGAGTAAACCTTTAAACCGCGGAGCAACCTTCACACTGCGGTTGCTAGCTTTACTTCGCCGTTTAAAGGTTTCCGCGTTAATCTAAAGAATTTCTGTGTTAACCTTATCTGGCCTGGGATGTTTAGGACCTGTCCAGGCCGGGGGGGGGGGGGAATTCGGCCCTCCTCCCCACTAACTACTAACTATTTTTCTTATCCCTAGGTAAAGGGACTGAAACTTACCACACTATACCTTTCCGTCAACCTGTACAAGAAAATGTAAAAAAAAAATCCAAGATGGCCGCTTTGCCGACGTCACAGTGACGTCATTTTCAAAAAAGTGCCTTTCTTGGTCGATTTTTTGATCAAATTTTGCGAAAATTTTATTCATGTAATTTTAAAAAATGCATGATAAATTACCCGTGCATTTACCCTTGATCCTCTGCTCGGGAGGTTATGCAAATATACCCCAAATGACCCCAATATGATAAACTACTAATTCAGAGTGTCAGCTCTCAATTATTTGTCGTTCCGGAGATTGCACAGAAAGTTTGGTGGTGGTGGTGGTGGGGGGAGGGGGGGGAGCGTCACGAATGTCCCCCCCCCAGGCCTGGTAGGGTTAAACAAGGAACTGTTTGCATAAGATAGTCCAAAATATATAGAAAACTCTGGAAAACTCGGAAAAAGTCGATGTCCCCCCATAGGTCAACATTTATAATACATACCCGGTGTGTTCTACATACATATTTTTTCTTAATCCAGACTATGTGATGAATAAACTATTACTTTGCGAGTGCCTTAGGTTCTTTGACGATATTTGTGACTGATTACATCTTTAAACGGACATGTTTGTTACCCATGATGCTTACTTTCTCACGAATCGTGGTTATTCTTTGTTCCTCAGGATATTTGGTTCCACATAGAACCAAATTAGCGTCCTCGATGAACAATTTGGCTCTTTTTGAATTGTTTCTTGGTATTTTGTTATGAGAATTTGGATCTGTATCTTGGTTCCACCTGCTACGAAAATAGACAACAAAATTTCCCGGAGAGCGGAGAGCACAATATAAAGAGCCAAACTGGTTTAATGAAGAGCCAGATTCTGTTGAATTTATCTGAAGAACTAAGAAGTACCAAGAACCAATAGTACTGTGTATTAAAACAACGGATACAAATTCTGTCTGTATGTTGTATTCTTCATTGTAGTGAACAAGCTTCCACCGGACAAGCAAGAGGCGCAAAAGCACGAGGAAAAGCCCTTAGGTGTGATGCAGTCTTACCTGGCTATTTCTTAGCATACATTTCAAGACTTTCTGTTAAAATTATCTTGTTTTTTTCCATTTTATTTTCGTCCTCACCCATCTCATGAGTAGGAGGGACAGACGGAGAGATGGGGAATTAGGGCGTTATTGACCTGCTTACAACCGGTGACGTCAACAGGTCACTTTCGGCTGACCTCTGTGAGGTCACTCCCGGTTCCGGTCACGTGATCGGAAGTGACCATGCGCACACTAGCGGACATCATGCGCAGGGTTAAAGATCACTTTATGACACATGACCGGAACCGGAAGTGACTTCACAAAGGTCAGACGGAAATGATCTACTGGCGCCACCTTTCGGAAGTAGGTCAATCACGCCGTAACTCTCCTTTTCTATACTACTCTCTGGTACACATGTTCACGTGTAAACTGGATGGAAAATCGGAAGTAGTAATCGAGGCGGACATTGGGCTCCAGGTTAGGACTTTCGTCTCCTGGAAGCCAGTGTCCCAGGACATCCAAATCCAGACCTGAATTACAACACATATAAGGGAAGTGGGAAGAGGTGCCGACATACTGACTGCGTCATATGACTTCACAGAATAGTCTTGTGGTAAACCTATTCTAAAGCACATACCAAGAATCTATCGATTCGTGATATGTGTTGTATCTCAGGTACGCTTTTATTGTACCTATTCATGTGGCAACATGGATGATATGACCACACGGCCCCTAGCACCGGCATAAGCGGTATTAGATACAAATCTAGAGAGCTATGATGGAAATGCTCTGACAACTCGTATACTGGTAATTGGTGAGCTGTTTCGCTGTGACAACGACGGACAATTAAATCCAGATCTTAGTGTCTTGGGACACTTACGTCTATACGCTAGTGTCCCCCAGACACTGGATGCATCGGGCCACCGTTTCCGTCAAACCGGCACTGAATATATTTCAGTCACTTTCTTGTTGTTTGTTGTTAATTTGACGAGCTATCGCCTTATATGTGTCAAACGTGTCGACTAAATGACAGTCGGATTTCGCCTAAGAAGAAAATCATCCGCTGGGCATTATGGGAAATGCCAAACATCAATTCGCTCCATGTAAGATTGAACACTCTTTCGGAGGTCGTTGAGATCTGGTGCTGAAAAAGGCTGACACTGTTGAATAGGATAACAGCTCCTATGTCTATTGGCCGTAAATCAGGAAGTCTGATTGGACGCAATACCGACAGGCTATTGGCTGGAACTGGCGGGCATGTCAGTTCTTTGATCGCTTGAATCTTCTCAAGCTTAGTCACAATGCTGAACTTGCGGCTATTTCGTGTACGGTATAACCGTGAGCCCCCTGGTTTAGATCACGTTAGAGTAATGTCGGGGAAGAAAATGATATATTTTCTGGATATAACAAAACGTATCGGTGACTGTGAAAATTCCAGTATATTTTCATTATTTTAAATATCAAAACCAGGAATATCACCAACTCCATCAGGGTGTTATAAACGATGTATATACATTAGTCAGGTAAAATAATAGATCCATACAAGTTTATATTATATTACACAATAGCATAGATACCGTGTATTGGTAGCTTCGCGTCCTTCATAAATGACGCAGGAGCAGAAAGTTTTCTGCGAGGCAAGCGTTATACTTTGCCACGTATCAAAACACTTCAGTGGTTGGTTTGTTTGTTTGATTGGGCACTCCATCGTATTACAATGGGCACTTGTCATACAGAGTATGCCGTGCAACCCGTTCCCCCACACCGCCCTACACATGCTCCCTCATACCAATGACGCATAGCCATCGGTAATTCCCCATTATATCTTCTTTACACCTGTATCCATATCATCTAACCTTGAGCAGGTCCCATACAGAGTATGCCATGCAACCTGTTCCCTCACACCGCCCTACACATGCTCCCTCATACCAATGACGCATAGCCATCGGTAATTCCCCATTATATCTTCTTTACATCTGTATCCATATCATCTAACTATGATTAGGTCCCCAGTGGTACGGTTGTACGTATTATTGAGTCGACAACGATGCCAAAGTCTGAGGCAACAGAGGCGAGTGTCTCTGTTTAGAAATGTGGAGCGATATGTTGGAATTCTAAACGTCCTATAGTGGACGCAATAACACAGCGGCCGTCCGTCAATAATTCATTTGTGTGTTAGAATTCTACATCTGTTCAGCTTTTGCTGGACTAAATGAGTATAATCGACACAATTACCGCCCCTCGCTTGTCGACCTCATATTATTATTATAATAATATCAAGGGAGATTGATGGTACATTCAGTATGTGCTTACAATACACAGTATACTATTACTGTTATCATGCCAAAGTGTTATCACTTGGCAACGGGCAGTCATTTGGGGTCTGAGACTGACAGCCTAACAAATATGCAAGGATCAAAATGAACAAACTATATACCACGTGTCCATTCTTCTAAACTTGCTCTTGATTGGCCCATGCAATATGCGGTCTAGAAACGCACAATTAATTGGACAATCTAGCCATCGGGCTAAATAATCCAGCCCTCGGACTGAATCATCTAGTCCGCGGGTTAAATCAGTCAGTGCGAGGATTGAATCAATCACTCCGAGGGTTAATTATTCAAGCCCTAGGGCTAAATCGTTCAGTCCCGGAGCTAAATGAATGTAATCCGGGATTTAGGAAATATATTACAATTGGTCGATTTAGTCCTAGGATTAAATCGAATTAGCCCTAGGATTAAACTGAATTAGCCCCAGGGCTATTTGTGAAATTTTGTCCAGTAGCGCCAACCATATTCGGTGAGCATCGTCCGAGTATTGATGATCTGTTCATTCATTCACCAGCCTACTATGATATGTTTTTTTCTGCATTAATAATGTCTCTAAGTCCAGCTGTATTTTGGCACCAGTTTTTTTTTCAGGTCGTTTCAGAGAGTGGAAACCCTGCCATATACTCGACTAAAGCATGTTCAACTGTTTCTTTATTGCGAATACAAGTTTCACAATGGTCATTATCCAGTTTACCAACATGGCTGTGTATTTAGTTATCTTTCTATAATCTATAATGAAAACACACTGTCCCGTGATCCTCCCTTGTTTAAACATTGTTCCCATTTGTTTCAGGCCGTAGCAAAGATAGATTGATCATTATTAGTTAAATCATAGTAGCCTCTACATAATCCAATATTAGTCCAAAATGAGTTGTGTTTTTATCACAAAATAAAAAGATTTCTTTCTTCAGCTTGTATGCATCCCTTCACTTGCCGTATACCAGTAGATTTTGAGCAGATCATGCGATTACAGATGCCATGTGATTTCATGTGGCCTAATTCTCTTATCCACAGTTTCTTGCGTGACTCCAAGCGAAAGAATGAAAACTTTTTGTTGCATGACTTCGCAAATATTGCAAGCACTTTGAGCGTCTTACTTTTCACAAATGGTAGCGTGAATTCAATACGACAACCATGAGGTCCATAGAAATATTTTTCCACAATATTATCAACAAGCGCGGAATTCTCGGCATTCTCTTGCCCTCACTTCACACATTCATCACCTCCAAGCTATTTTGGGTGCAGATATTTTGAACTTATTTTTATGTCAGAAGCATCATGAGCAAACTCTGAATGACAATCGTCAGGTGTTGTTTAAAACTGATGTATCTCGTTCACGAAGAAATAGATTTTCATTCTAGTTCATATCGCCCCCATTCTTGAGATTAAACATAAATACCAGACTCAATCATGCCATGCTTTATATGAGTCAATTTGCATAACTGTTATGGGCATGGACAAATTTAAAATGGCCGTGATCTAAACCGCGTGTGTTCCCTATCCTAAGTTAGGATATTTTGTCACCTACATCTTCCCTCTCTGGGGGGGGGGGAGGTAGTTGGCATGGGGGACGGATAGTTGGACCTGCAAGGATGAGGGAGGAAACATTATCCCAGTCCTTAAACATGGCTGTACATTTTAAAAGTGTTCACTTTATATTGATTTCCCCTTCAGCATCGCTCTCTGCTGGTCTGTTATCTCGCTTCGGGCCGAGCGATATAAAGTGGAGTAATGCTCATGTATCTCCAGTACCTTGTCAGTCCTGCGAGACCAGTCGAGGGGGAAATTTTTATGCATAGTCTCATACAGATATATATGTTCTATATTAAGGACACATTTAAGCAAAAGTATTTTTCAGATCTCGCAGTGAAACATATTCTTATCAACTGTATAGATTTTAAGATTGCAAGAGATTCTTTTTATCGAGCGACTACTTTGGAAGATCTTTTTAGTCGGGTGAGGGAGGACTGTGTCTTGGGTTATCTGAGAGAAATAGGTTTGTTGCATAAGTTGTAATGTGTGTATGTTTTAATGTGTTGGATTATTAAGTTATTGGCTTGAGTACTTAGAATTTTGTTTGAATATTGTTGAACGCGACGTTAAAACTTAATTCTCTCTCTCAAGTATCATTTGGAGTCAAACCCACCGAATTGGGATATCTTCGGCTCGTTTTCATTAAAGGTGTCATGTTTTACATATGAAGGAAATTCCCCCCAAGAACCCAGTATTGGTACAAAGAAACAAAAGCTTATCTCATATCGTCTAGATGGAAATTCATAATACGAAAATTCAGCATCCTCTCTCTCAATCTTACAATTTTTCAATTGAACACGAACAAGTTGCACTTTTGGTTTATAAACACAACGCACTGAGGACAGATTTACGTCCGAACCGAAAACCTGCTTTTCTAAACTATATAAACGCTATATAGAAATATCCTCACTGATTATGTCAATCATGGGTAATGGACAGTAGGCCGACTGTATGAGGTGCATTGTGGCTACTGCAAATGTGAAAAAAATGATAAAACGTGCTGAATTACAATATATGTTGGCAATACCACATGTGCTATATTTGCCGAAATATATTGAATGGGTTTCATGATAAGAAATCCACTACAACGCAGATATCCCCTCAACCCACTAAATTTGATTCTAGTAATTGTAAATTTCTCAAACATATATCATTACAAATGAATGAGCTATGAAGTTACACTAATATCCAGTGGATTGTTGTTTGTGTTGTAGCATGGAATTAAGAAAGTATGTTACTTTACTGTAACGTGACCAGGAAGACTCCGAGAATGACCAAGATGTCAGAACTGAGAGTGGATATAGTACCACATGTATATCATCATTCCATTTGGGGTGGAATATATATCGATCCAGATAAAGTTTTTCTGATAAAAAGAAGTTAGGAGACAGAAATGGGTGCGACGTCAGTCGGTGTCAAATATATTTCAATGCTAAATGTGACGAGTTGAGCGACAAACATGAAAGTGTGTTTTCGTCAATATTTAAATATTAAGACTTCATCTTTATCACAATGGCCTCAAATAGGGTTCAATCTAGGTCAGGACGTTGACGCATTTGTCGTATTTTCATAGATACAAAATAACATATGGTTTCCAACAGAATGATCGACACTTTGCTACATTTTGTAAATGTATCACCTTGACAGAAATTGTTCCTGTGCTTAAAATATGATCAAATTACTTTAATACAAGGTCATTCTGTGGATATCAAACTAACAGCAATAAAGAAGTTGTTATCTACATAATAGCCTTGTATTAGATACGCCGACTTCTAAATGCCTATCAAGGAAATCACATTACTTTATGTTAAAGGCCCTTAAAACCTTTTTTAGGGACAAACAGTGATCTCTGATCATTAGAAATGCATGTCTAATACAGTTGTAGGGGATTTGCTGTGACCTAGGTATATCTGGTATTGATCATAACATTCAGTTGATGGCGAAAATGTCCCTGTGGCAGGGGCCAGTCTTGTTGACTCACGGTCTAATTGTATTTGATCTTAGATATACTGGAAATCCAGTTATTTATAGTCCATTCGCATGCGGAGTTAGAAAAAAACTGAGCTGATCAAATAGATACGAACCGTGAACCCTCAGAAATATGGGTTTATAATCGGCAATTGGTTGGTCTTCATAGATTATCTGGATTGGCAGTTCATTTCCGTATTTATTTCGAAGAAATTCTGAAATTTAAGAAAAAACGATGGTTCATTATGCACGATAACTGGACAACATTTATAGGAAAGACAGCGACTAATTTCCTCTCGTTAATCAAGGTTGAGTGATACTATTTGCAAACTATGTATATGTACACCTCTTTACCTATGCATTTCCTGATTAGGTCGTATGACACGCCTCCGTCTGCCGTTCCGTAATCGCCAATAACGAATGGATGACCGGGCCGGGGCGATATCTTATCTGGAGATAAAGAATGTGTTAGTCCCTATAATAAAACAATAACAGTGGATGTATCGTATAAACGTACTTACATGTACATATTATTGTGTGGGTGATACTTATTCCTACGTAGTAGGCCCTCATTTGCAAATTGTCCGGAAATGAGGGAATGAGTGAGTCAGTCAGTCCATCCGAATCCTTTCGACGGCAAAATAAGGAGAACCGTTGACATTAGAACCTTGATTTTTGGCATGAAGATGCATTTGGGAACTGTTACCAGCAAGTTCTGAGCTGAGTAACTTTTTATGAAATTTGACCTACTTAGGTGAGCTATAACATTACGCTTGGACCCCAAGTCATGTTCCTCAACCTACTTCGTAGGTCCTGTGACGTTAGTCACACTACTCATGTATTGGATCATTCATCTACAAAATAAAATGGTCAAATTGTTAGTGGTAGGGGGGACAAAATTATATCTTCTTTCGTTTGCTTATAAGTGATCTTTTCCAGAATATTATCTTCTCCTCGATCATTTTTCCTGAATAGTTCAGTCCGAGAACAGTCCGCCCTAAAGCCCCAGTCACACTGTCAAGAATTGGGTGGAGAATGCCGGCAAATGACCACGAATATTTTAATCTTTTCGATTCGTGTCAATTCGCCTGTAGAGGGCCTCTTGGAAACTGTCCTACGAATCACTTACGCATGCCGTAGGTTTCTTGTACGACAGCCATAACCATTTAACAAGAATCATCAAGAATGAGTACGCATGCAGTACGATTCAATGAAGAACGCCCTACGCATCAACACGGCAGCCCGCGAACCCACTACGAATGCTCGATAATCTGCTACGAATAAGCACGTATGCAGCACGGTGTGAGTACGAATGCCGTACGAACCTGTTACGCTGTGACACGAAACCCCAGGAGGCCACGCGAACCTATGTATATGATCCGTCTTCTATGAAATGTACAACATACGATGGTCTTCGCGAGAGATCGTGGAGCAATCCTTTGAAATCGTACGAGATTCGCGAGGAAGCGTAGCCTATTCTTCATGAAACGTGGCGCCAGCGTGGGTATTCGAAGTACTGTCGTGGGTATTCGTAGTACTGTCGCCACACATCGTGTTGAATTCTTCTCAGTATCGTAGTATGATCGTACAAGAAGCGTAGAATGCGTGAAACAATCATCGTACAATGCGTACGGCATTCTTGCTGATTTGTGACCGAAATAACTACTTCGCGACTACCCACGAATATACACGATAGGAGGAGAATGCATGCGAGAACGCAGTAGGATGGTGTCAGGAATGCCATACGTGTTCCATTTAATCGTACTTGGACGGCGAATGTTTTGAACATTTCAAAACTTTCGTACTCTCTCTGAGAATAGCCAAGAACGGTCACGATCTGCGACGAACCCCGCAAGATGCCAGTACGAATTACCAAGAATGAACACGATTTTCCAGTTCGCGGTGATTCGCCTACCCAATTCTTGACAGTGTGCCTGGGGCTTAAGCATCTGTCATTAAACATCGCTTACAATATTGCCCATTTTCTACCTGATAATAATTTTTGTTTTCAAAGAATGAAACAACTTCCACCATACCTTTCTCTATGTTTTATTTCCAATTCTCGAACAAATGCGGACAAACGTTTTTTGGATAAGCTTCTCGGCGTTTATTGTGATAATGTCCGAATGCCCCTTGATACGCCTACATAAGAGCCCGCACACCCAAGGAATACTAAACACCAAGACGAGCGGTTCTCACAACAGAATTGGAAGGGCAAAATATTTTTGATTTAACATCATTAAAGGAACAAATGTACAAACAATCAAGCGGGATAAAATACAACCTACATTTCGATTCAGCAATTAAATACTACAGAATAGCCGACAAACAATACAACAAAGAACGAAGATATGGGTCGTTACACCGTCCGTTCCCGTTTTGACCCTACATTACGGTTCTTTATTCTGTGACCATTTTACGGTGCAGATGTGCGATATCTTAAACCAAGGGAAAAAGTAGAACGTGAAAAAATACTGTAATCTTCATGTCTCCACAATCCTTATCCTATAGGAACGAAAACCATGCGGTCACTACGAAGTCACTTTTTCAGCGTTACCCAACCATTTGATGTCCAGAAATACGGTGTCCGTACTCGATTTGAAGATATCCTTTCCTTGGATGATATTGACTGAGATATCACATGGAATACATGTCATCGGTAGTGGTTGGGATGACGTACGACATAAATAAGGATGAGTAAGTACAAACAAATCCGGTTGTAGAAGTCCCTGCTCAATAACATAGAATAACTACTACAATAACATAGTCATGTGAACTGAAGTTTCACCAGATGTACAACAGGGACAGCCTCGATATGGATAACACAACTTTATAATCACACAATATTATGTGTCATCTGTATAGTCACATACATGTCAATGGTGGAGATACTAGTATTTCTTGGACTATGTCAGCAATATCTGAGATATTCATTCAATATCTCAGAATAGAATGAGATTTCATTCTCCTTCTCGTCATCCTCCCGACTTCCTTATGGGTTACCTTTTCTTACACCGGCTTCTCTAA
Source organism: Hanleya hanleyi (assembly GCA_036873755.1). Classification (NCBI taxonomy): domain Eukaryota; kingdom Metazoa; phylum Mollusca; class Polyplacophora; order Lepidopleurida; family Hanleyidae; genus Hanleya; species Hanleya hanleyi. The sequence continues at coordinate 12,346 of JAVTVY010010045.1, forward strand.
AAAAATCACTTGACAATTATGGGGACAGGTATATGTAGAGTGCCAAAACTGAAGCCAGTGGGACAGAAAATAATCTCACTATGACCTAGAAGTGCGAAATCATTTTCGCGGGTGAATATATGAGAGGAAGACGATGTATCCCAAAATATTTTGAGGTCAAAATTCAAAATAATTAGTTAGTGTTAGTTAGACACATTAGTGAGAATCGATATGCCAGCTACTGAAATGTCAAAGCGTGAGTGAGTGTTGTCAAAGGTCATACATGTCAATGCCACGGTAGTTATCACGTAGAGCATTGTTGTAAACAATATCTCAACTAGCCGAACGATGTAAATTGTGATAAAACTTCAGAAACAGCTCAGGCTTATGGCAAACAAGAAACCTATTGAGATCGAAAGGCCAAGGCCACTGGGTATAATCAAATTAGGAAAATGTCCAGAATGAACAGTAAATGTAGTATTATCATAGATGAAGTAGAGGATAGATGTCATTGTGGAGAAAACAAATCCAGATGATTAAAATCGTTGCACCTTTTTGTCCTTCATTCTTAGCTTTCGAGGTGTATTCTTCTCAATCTCAAAGAGACGGCTACTGCTCAGTTGTAATTCAGTTACCGTGATTTTTTGCATGAGGACATCAGACATAGAAAGCTTACCTTAATGTTTAAAGTGTACAAATTTGCAATCGTCAATTCTAGTCATCTTCAAAATAAAGGACATGACTGACAAGCTTTGCTCATTTTCGCAGCTACTCTCTACTCGCGTAGCAATATCGACCGTCAATCTATCCTTCCTCTTACCGGTTTTCCACATACGCATCTGCAGACACTTTCGGCTTTGTGTCCTTCCTGGTATGGTTTTTTGTTCAGAGAATGATCGACAGAATATGAATAAACTGAACTGAACGCCGAAATTGTCGTCCTTTATACACTTAGTATTATCAGAGTACAATATTGAGGAATGAGGTCCCTTACAAAGGAACCATACCGAAAAGGGCGCAGATCGAAAAGGCAAGACCAAAATCTTATCTTTTAAACCGTAGTAGTAGAATGCCCTGAAATCTCTCGCTATCGTGCGGGGGGTCGTGTGGGGGAAAAGTGGTGTTTTATGTGGCGTCGCTTCGGATGATTACGTCACGGCCAGTGAGAGGTCACTTCCGGTTCGCGGTCCCATCAGGCGCGAGGTCACGTCCGGTCGAGTGACAAGCAGAGTGGATGCAAAACTAGATCTTTACTGGAAAAACGCAGAAAAACTGACTTTACACTCCGTCATCTGGATCTAGGTGGGTGCCGTTTGAAGCGCTCGTGAAGTAGATTGCGACTGGGGTTGCTTTGACCGGGAATGATTTCACTTTGCACATGCGCATGATAGGACTAAAAGGGCCATGCAGTGTGTCCCGCCTTGAAGCTCTAGGGCCATATCTGATTCAGGTTTAGCGTGGATGGTCTCGTTGTGTCTCATGTATACGATATCCACGTAACTTTGACGGCATCTGTGATGTCCCAATAATAAAGTCGCTCGAGTGCGCACTTCGAGGTATGCCTACTTCCATCTCGATAAATTAACCCATAGCAACGACTAGCAGATCTTGGAGACTCATGTGGACATTGGAATGAATTTAATGGACGGCTATCCTTGTTGACCACTTTGCACATGCCATCCATCCATCTTCCATCGGCGAGAAACCTCCCTTTACAGCTAAATTCAACTAGTTAATTTAAATGTAGATCTCGAAATTTCATATTTGAAAAAAAATAAAAAATATCAAGTTTATGAATTACGGAATCCGACAAAGCTTTTGGAAGTTATCGCCTGTGAAGATTTCGAAGACATCCGCGGACTCAAAAAGAGCAGGACCCATTTTAACTGGAATGGACAAGAAGAAGCGAAACTCAGTGCCGCTACCTTCAGGCAGATGTTGCTAAAATGCAGTAGCAACCGGTATCTTGTCGCAAGGAATGCGTATGCTGAATTTTGAGAGAATCCAACAAAGTGTTTGGAAGTTATCGCTTGCAAATGATATGAACTGACATTCACGGACAGGAATGGACATGAAGAAGCAAAACCCAGTGGTGACACCTTCAGGCAGATGTTGCTAAAACGAAATAGCAGCGGCTGAGCCTGTGCCTTGTCGCAAGGAATCCATATGCTGAATTTCGGGAGAATCCGACAAAGCGTTTGCATGTTATCGCTTGTGAAAAATTTTAACGGGCGTCCACGGACACAAAGAAACATGACCCATTTTGACCCAGTGGTGCCATCTTCAGGCAGATGTTGCTGAAATGCAATACCAACTGGCGTTTTGTTGCAAAGAATGAGTACATGTATGCCGAATTTCGGAAGAATCAAACAAAGCGTTTGGAAGTTATCGCTTGCGGAAAATTCAAACAGACATGCACGGACATACATTTGTACACGGACATCCACGGACACAAAGAAGCAAGAACCATTGTAAAGTCCCCGCCCCGTTGCGGTGGGTAACAATCACATGCATTGTCGTTCGTACTACAAACGCCCTCTTGATAGAGTGCATTTTCAAAGACCTGCACTTGATCTTATCTTTCAATCGCGCAGCATCGTTTATGATCCCACCCCAGGCCTGGACAGGTCTCAAAATGCCCAGGCCAGATAGGATTAACACATGATAATCAAAAGTAATTAACGTTTTTCAAACTCGGTAAGAAAAATACACAAGAGTTAGTCATTTAAATTGGTTAAAAATCACACCCGAACAGTTTCATCCGCTAAAATGTCACTGTGTTTAGATTTCTCTTTCAGTAACCCAATGGCTATCTAGTGGGAAGTCATGAGAATGAAACGACACTCCACATATGAAGAAATAAATAACTTTGCCTCATTTCTTTTTTAATTTTGCATCCGTTCTGAAGATATCTGTAACTTAGTTGAAGTGAGTCGCATATTTGGATATTTGTCGAATTATTGAACTTTGAACTATCTTTAATTCATTCCCAGTACGAAATTTACAAGAATTATGTATGAAAGTTCATTTATTGTAATTGAAATGATAAAATTCCAATGAGGTGTCGAAAATCTTATCGCTAGGGATAACATGAGCGGTAGATACAAAATAGCTTGAGAATGAAATACAAGCAATAGAAATTACCTAAAGTTCCGATCACCAGCCCTGTCGCCACTTCGGTAGATGAGTGAAAATTCAGCTGACGCTTGAAATAATTGTTCAATACGACGCCTTCCATGATGAATGGATTGTGATCTCTTTGTATTGGTATAGCGTCGAACACCATATATTAATTACTGCAACTTGAGACAACAATTTACATTGGTGATATCTAGAACCATGTACCATCATCCAGTAACGAAAATGTGACAGCTGTAGTTATTTATATTTATATATGCTAATAGGTCACTCTAGGTCAACCAATTACAATGGCTAAACATGTTCGTGCTAGATACCATTGAGTGGAGAAGCCCTATCGAATGCAGATTACCCTCCCCATACTTTGCGCATCCCCCAGTATAGCAACTGGGTTCCGCAGACGTCTCGCATCAAAATTGATGTCTGTGGCCCAAAATCTAGAGAAAACATATTGAAAATTGCATTAGCCTAGACAAGAGAAGACGATTTGAAGCAATATAATATTTGCGGGTAGATACATTAAACGATATATCAGGTACTGAAGTTGAGCTCAATAAATACATCAATGTCAGATTCCTGACTATAGTGTCCCAGGTAGGCATGTTATGACCCGGGCGATTTAAAAGCGTTGTCCAGGCATAGTTCAGTTACAGGATTTTGCGGTTGAGCTACTTGCGTTCTGCAACAACTTGTTCGGCCTGCCGCCGGATCTAAATGCTGGTTTAGTTCTCTAAGATTAAATGTCTTGACCTTTGTTTCCTCGCCTATGAAACATAATAGAAGGGCTAAAAAATTGACTTTTGTAGGTGTCCGCGATCAAGTGGTTAATGCAGTCACATCCATTAGAGAGTAATACAACATTAGCTACTGATTGTGCTATAACTCTGTTACAATCATATCAACTAAAGTGTGTGCCGCATACATTTGTTGTTTGAACTATTGTCCGTTAAACGTTAAGAATGTAAATTAATAGGCTTAACTAAATCTTGTTTTCCAAAATTCTAAAGCGCACACAGTTATCTTAATATCTAACTATATTTTGTTTGACATCAATGGCTGGTTCAGGTGTACTCTCAATGACATCCCTATCTCTGCTTGCTCTCAGATTTTGACTGAAAGCACATCGATTGTCATCCTACTGTTATTGGCTCTTCCTATTTACTTGTTTTACAAGAGTAAATTCATTGTGTTGCTTAAGATTTAATGTATGTACATGCTTTGCTCATTACTTCTGGATTATTGACTAGTTTTTGTTGAAATACATAGAAATGAAATACCTTTTGTTCGATTTTCGCTATATAGCTGAATTATTAGTTATCTCTCTCTCTCGTATTGATTTGTGCAAGGATTGCATTAAAACTGAGGACGTAGGCCTGCTACTAATTGCCGAATATCTCCACATGTAATTTTTATATAATATGGCTAGCTTTGCCATTCGTTAATTGAACATATTTTTATTGCTAATTACGTGTATTGTCTTTCATATTACAAACGCCCTCTTGATATCGTGCATTTCCAAAGACCTGCACTTAATCTTATCTTTCAATCGCGCAGAATCGGTTATGATTTCCTTGTACAGCTTGTCTTGCTTATCTCTGCAATTATTTTTTCTATTTACTCACTGACCGACTGTCTTTTCTATTTGTTCATGTCTTGAGAACATATTTAATTATGTTTGCGTATCTCCACCAATTTCTTTATGACCTCTCTTTAAACAAATTATTGCAGCCTTAGCGATTTGCGTTCCGAGTGGTTCGCAAGTAATCAGATCCGTTTATATATTGTGTAAAGCCGTTTCTTTCTGTTGTCGAGAGAGAAACCCTGAGTCAACGGCTTTCATCTGGTCTGTATCTGATATGATCAATAAATGTTAATTTATTCCGTTTCTTCTTGTTGGAGGTATTACATTACCAGTATTAAAAATACGTTATAAGTTATACACATAACTACATGTATGAGTCATTCTGCAGCGTAAACTCCAGTGATCAATATTGTTACCGCCTTCTAGCAGGAAATAGATTTGTGAATTTGAATGTCTTATCAGTCAGCCTTCAACATTCTTGACCGTGAGATTTTGCTTCTGCATTATGGCAAGTGTCTACCAGTGGATCAATAATATTTTTGTTCTTTTCAATGAATGGCAATAGACAAAGCTGGACAGGTTTCTTCATGAACACATTATTCCATGTATCGAGAACTTGAGAACGAATAGTACGAATCTGAGGAAGTATTGAAATCCAAGCTATAACTTTTTCGAAGCGCAAGTTTTATCCGTGTATATGTGTAGGCATTTTTGCATACATTTTCTCAAAACTGTGGCCTTTTTTTCGTATGGTCAACACGACTGTAATTCCTTATCATTGTTACAGAGGCGGTTTCTTATAAGGTTTCATCTTGGTTTCTTCAAATCCAGCGAATGTGAACATATATCCATCATAACGTTGTGTATAGAGATTATCCGAAACGAAGAGATAATCTATACGTACATTGTTTGTGGTGTAACCTGTGTCGTCATACAACTAGTTCTCTCCAAAAAAAATCTGCATTTTGACGAAGTATTCATTCGAGAACATGCATCTGACGAAGACGTTGAATAATTACATTTGTTACAGAATTTTTAACTTTTACAATGAGCGATTGCTGCAATAATAAAATGTTTCCAAAACATCTGAGAGCCTTATATGGAATATGGACTTTTAAATGAAAAAGACGCAATACATTATCATCAATAAGAAGTCCAAACTATATAGATATTTATGGCTTTGATGTTTGCAGCAAAGTGACAAAGAAACCTTCGTTAACAGACACATAAGGCGTTTTGATATTCTGTTGTTTGAATTCCAGGGCCTCGAAACCAAGTGAGTACCACATCCGTTGTATATCATCTCGTGTCACACTCAAATTATGTAATCGTTGTTACCCAACAATGTAAACGGTCTCCGAAAGGACACCCACTAGAACGCCAAAGCCACCAGGAAGCAGGAGGTCAGAGATGTTTCCCGCAAACTTTTTATGTTGTTCCAGTTTCAATGCTACTCCCTCCAACACGGACACGATACGATGGCATCAAATGGGGGAAGTTGGGCGGGTACAGGAGGCTATTTTGCTTGATGTCACAATAGATGATACCAGCGACCTTTCGACGAACAGACTCTTCAAATTCCTCGAGGACATGTGATGTTAAAAAGGAGTTTATAACATGGCGGATCAATCATCTCCGCGATGTAAGAATATCGTTTTTATACATCCTAGTCTATGGATATCTCAACCTATATCATGGAAAAAAATGGCAAAATGTGTGCATGATAAACAGTCGACCAATCTACTTATGTAAGAAAAGAAAGCAACTTTCATTGTTTTCTATCAAACAATGTTGAATATGAATAAGATCCAATTCAATTGAAGAAAATGATGGATATATACAACTATTGATTGATTGCCGGGTGAAGTGCGAACTGCGATATCGCATGGCGCCGCTTTCCATTCAGTTTATATATAGTCACCTATAACTACTTAAACATGCAATATATCATTAATAAAAAATAGAACAAGCATCGGATACGGCTTTCTTTCTCCAAATAATTCTTTGGAGTGACGATTGCTTCATCAAGGAAAGTTTCTCAAACTGGTAGCGTTCTCCAGATTCACCAGTTTCGGATTGACCAGTTCACCTTTCTGATGGTTGGTTAAAACTAAGGCATCACACGCTCCTAATATATAGAGGATCTCCAACTCGATACTATCCAATTCAGTATACACGAGCAGTAAACGAGAAACAGATAAACTTTACTACTCGAGTTTAATACAATGGATATGATAGATTCATGAAGTGGAAATTCTATTTATTCGACAAATATTTTCGTAGTATTTTTGGCAAGAAAAATAAGACGTCCGGTACGACGCGACACCAAATCATGCTGCAGCAACGTAAACAATGCACACAGTAATTTTAATTAAGGTCACCGCAATAATGCCAGTAAATGCCAGAGTGAGCTTATAGATTAAATATAGTACATAAACTAATATGAGATCAAGCTAGTTATTATGAGAAATGTCTGAACAATTCTTATCAATTTTGAAATTGAATCGGTTGACTCACATGTGAAGACATCAGACTACGGATCGTTGGTAAAAGTAACCTCCGTAAATTGAATCTTTTGATTGGCTCCAATCCATAATGAACTGATACATTGACCAATCATATTGTCAGTACTTAATTTTACCGTTGGGAAAACGATATATATGCTGCATTGCTCTAAAACAGGACATTTTAGTGATTTATGAGATAAAAAATAACGTTTGACTACAGTTCCGACTTGTAAGTAATCATACCATGTAACTTGGCCGTTATTGTCGCTTACGAATAGACAGTTACACGTTGCGCTCTAGAATAAAAATGAACAAATATAATATGTCATCAATATACAAAACAATTTTCATGAAAAATAGTTTAAATATGCAAATTGGTTGCGGAGGGAGGAGACTATTGTAAGAGCAGATTAGAGGGGTTTGTGTATACGACTCCTTCTGGCGGACAAATTATTCCCTCTCTTAAATTTAATTTCAGAAAATTAATTTCAGACATATATTGCTTCGATGATGGGAGGGGCTAAATTCCATATTATATCCACCGAATTATCACTGCAACAGAGAAAAACAATAACCGCTAAAATGGGTGTCAGTTGTTGCTGTCATGGTACCTTTCGGTCTCACAACAATATTTTTTACTCTCACCTTTGCAGTCGCTACCGTTCTGATTAAACACATTTCAGATTTATCATTTCCGATGCGCATATTTTTGTGTTTAACAAAAATAGCTACCCACCTATATAGCATTGCAGATTTGGGGAATTTTGAACTCAAGAACAAAAATTTCCTCTTTCATCTACTAGTTTACGTTATGGAATACCCAAAGTTTGGCCACAATCCACACTCTAGATCTGGAGATATCGCAAGAAGCTCTTGAAATGTGAGCCACATTTGACCCTAGTCGTACGGGATTCGAGAATGCAAGGTGGTCAGTCCCTCATGTCCTCTGGGTAGTCTATGAGCTGAGGTAATCGACACAGGACAAATTGTCCGACTGCCTGGATAGATTCGGGCACTGGTCGCCGCCAACGATGGAGTTCTATTCAACCTGTCCGCTTGTCTGGAACGAGGCGGTATGAAAGACACACCTGACACCTGATGTCTCTGTCTGTATACGGCAGTGCCTGGATATCTCGGCCCGATCACGAGTTAACGGCTCAGTGTTTATAAGCATGGATCGATGAGAGCTATGTCCTTTCTGGACAGCAATATTCCAGGGCGACCTGAATATGGTGTACACATATCACGCCTAGTAGCATTTGCTAGATTCTGTGTGAAATGTGGCGATTATAATCAACGTCGCACAACATTATAGCAGACACTTGTGAATCAGAGCTTTATCACCAAGCGCCTTCATTCAAAGTTTTCAAATGTGGCGATACATATCGCGTGCTGATAGCCAAACACGAGCCTAGCTTGCAAGATCTATGCGTTAAGTTTCTAATGCAGCTTAACCCAAGGTTACCCATGTATGAACCCATGTACATGTACTTCTAGATTTCCATTGTGTTAATATGAGCAGGCACAATCAAAACGTGACTGGGTTACATCATTCCCTAGATAACGACTTTACAACGTAAATCATATGGGTTAATAAAACGAAAAAGCTTTACGGATTTGATATTTTTGAAACATCATATAAACTAGCCTACGTTTACGTATACTTGATCGTCGTTTTTCTTTTCGTTTTTGATGCTGTTACATGGAATAGGTCTTTGCATTATGGAGGCAAAAAAAAGTTTAATGGACGACGATTCAATATCGAATGACGGACAAGACGCTTGTATTAAAATGGCGCATGTTTCTATGATATTCAGTATTATATGAGGTAGGCATATCGTGTAGTGGAAAAAGTATACACAAATATTGAGAGAACATTACAACTTTGTCCAAATATAATTATGTCTCCCCCAACTATGTTGGGGGGAGACATCTAGTGTTTGTGCTGTCTGTCTGGATGGATGTCTGGATGGATGGATGGATGTCTGTCCGTCCCCTAGCCTTGTCTGCAAGATATCTTGAGAACTACTGGATGGAATTTCACCAAACTTGGATGGAAGCTTCATTGGGATAGCCCCCTCATTTGATTAGGTTTTGGTGTATGTGCGTGCATTCATCCGTGTCCGGTGTCCGTCCGTCCGTCCATCTACTTGTACATGTATATACAGGCCTTGTCTGCAAGATATTTTGGGAACTACTGGACGGAATTTCACCCCACTTGGATGGAAGCTTCAGTGGGATAGCCCCCTCATTTGATTAGGTTTTGGTGTGTGTGCGTGCATTCATCCATGTCCGGTGCCCATCCGTCCGCCCATCTACTTGTATATACAGGGCTTGTCTGCAAGATATCTGGAGAACTACTGGACGGAATTTCACCAAGCTTGGACGGAAGCTTCATTGGGATAGCCCCTCATTTGATTAGGTTTAGGTGTATGTGGGTGCATTCATCCGTGTCCGGTGTCTGTCCATCCGTCCATCTACTTGTACATGTATATACAGGCCTTGTCTGAAAGATATCTTGAGAACTACTGGACGGAATTTCATCCCACTTGGATGGAAGCTTCAGTGGGATAGCCCCCTCATTTGATTAGGTTTTGGTGTGTGTGCATTCGTTCGTCCGGTGTCCGTCAATCCGTACATCTGCTTGTACATGTATATACAGGCCTTGTCTGCAAGATATCTTGAGAACTATTGGATGAAATTTCACCAAACTTGGATGGAAGCTTCATTGGGATAGCCCCCACATTTGATCAGGTTTTGGTGTATATGTGCATGCATTCATCTGTGTCCGGTGTCCGTCCATCCGTTCATCTACTTGTACATGTATATACAATGAAAATGGCTTCTTTGTAATTAATATTTTTAGATACGCAGCTTTGTTTAAGATACTTATTGCTACATTAATTTTATAGCACTTTCCCTTAAATTATGTGCCCATTCAAGGCAAGGTGGGAGGTTGGGGGAGACGTATGTTTTTGCTCAAAAAAACAACCAGCATAGGCTTGATGCCGGAGCGGCAACTCATTGGTCAAAGCGGAACCTCTAGTTCAGAAATAGTGTCTAGAAATAGCTTTAAATTATCCAGAGCTAAGACAAATTGTATACACTTTTGCAGAAAATATTTCCAGCACAAAGATCCAGTGCTTACATTAGATGGAACTGAGAACAAACTAATAAAAGAGGTCAAATTCTTAAGAATATTGTTTGACCACCGACTATTGTTCAAATCGCATATAAATTGCTTGAAAGCCAAGTGCACAAAAACGCTTGATTTGTTGAAGGTAGTTGCCTAATATAAGTGGGGAGGACATCAGCAAACGCTTCTCCATTTATATCGATCACTTGTTCGTTGTAAACTTGATTATGGTTCTATTGTTTGCAACGGTGTAAGCAAGTCAAACTTGGCAAAGCTAGATCCTGTTCTCCATCAACGATTAAGACTTTGCCTCGAAGCGTTCAGAACATCCCCTAAGGAAAGTTTACATGTCGAAGTAGGTGAAATTCCTTTAGAACATCGAAGAATTAAACTATCACTGCAATATATCACAAAATTGCGTTCAAATCGCTCAAATTCTGCATATAACTGTGTTTTCAAACCGCAATACGTTGATTTCGATTTAAAGAAACCCTCTATGATTCCACGTCTTGGAATTCGTATGAATACAAGCGTCTAGTCCGTCATTCATAATTCAGCCGTCGTCCATTAAAGAATATGATGCCGACAAGACATCATGATGTTCCAAAAATATAAAATCCGTATCGCTGATCGGTATTCTTAATCCATAATAATCGTTCTAAAGTCGTTATCTAGAGAATGATGTATCTCAGTCACGCTTTGATTGCGCCTGTTCATATGAGTACACTCTCAGAAATATTCAGGGAATAATCCTGAATAGATCAGGATGCACATCCACAACTCAATTTCAGGTATTTTACCTGAAATTCAGGAATAATTTCCTGAAATTCAGGTATATCATCCATGAATTAAGGCTAAATTACCTGAATTTTAGGGGATTTTACGTACCTGAATAGGGTCGGGAACATACTAATCAGGGTGGTAAATTTGCCTGAATTTCAGGGAAAATCCACTCATTCAGGGATCATTTTGCTGAAATTCAGGAAATTATCCCTGGATTTCAGGTAAAATCCCTGAAATTGATTTGTGGATATACAGCCTGATCTGTTCAGGATTATTCCCTGAATATTTCTGAGGGTGTACCATGAGGATCTTGAAGTACATGGTTCATACGGCCCCTAGCCCCGGGTTAAGCGGAATTAGACACAAGTTACGAAACGTAACGCCATACATCTTGCACGCTACGTTCGTATTTTGCTATCAGCATGCGATATGTATCGTCAAATTTGAGAAACTTTGACCACACATTGTACAGCTGGTATTAAGCTCAATCAAATTTTACCAAACAAGCTCTTGCCAACCCCACCATGGCAGTTAATCAATCCAAAAGTGAATATTACATTGACGAAATATAAAAAGGCAGACACGAGCCACCTCGTGTATACACAGCAATTTGGTCTACTAAGAGAGAAATACAGATCGCATCAGGCTATTTATGCAGATGGTTCTGAAGATGGTGAGAGAGTAGCATGTGCTACTATCTTTAGTTCCAAAACTAACACATATCGACTACAAGGTAAAAGTTCGATATTCTCTGCGGAAGCAAATGCTCTATTGTCAGATTTACAAGGTCTTGGGTCCACTAGAAGGAAGAAATATGCCTTCAAGCGATTGAAAATTCAAATCATCCCACCATCTTGAATATTCTGCAATTATATGACCGTAAATTTGGTCAACAAGTTATTTTGTTTTGTTTGGTACCTAGTCACGTTGAAATCAAAGGTATTACTGAAGCTGATAAAATGGCTAAGACAGACCTAGATGCTGATGTGGCTCCTGTTGGAATCCCATACAGTGATTTCAGACCATCTATCTGTGCTTATGTGAGAAAGTTGTTTCAATCTTTGTGGGATGCTATGGATAATAACAAACTTCAACCTGTCCGCTTGTCTGGATCGAGGCGGTAGGAAATGGTATTGTGTCACCTGACACCTAATGCCTCTGTCTGGATACGGCAGTACCTTGATATCTCGGCCTGGACAATGCAGTACCATGTCGTTGTTACCTAGTCGCGTCATCACTCGATATCCCGGCCTGGACACGGCAGCTCCCATACATCTCTGCCTGGTCGTGACAGTAACCCCCGGTTATAGCAACCCCTTTTGTTTGATCGTCGCTATATAGCTGAAATATTATTGAAAGCAACGTTAAACCTTACTTCTCTCTCTCTCTCTCTGTCTCTTTATCTTAAAGCAAACCTACGCCTGCGACGGCCACTCTTCAGTCACCGCGGCCCTCACGCCGTGGCGATGATCCCACTGCATGAACCCAATCACGAGTTAACGGCTTAGTGTTTATAAGTATGGATCGATGAGAACGATGTCCTTTCTGGACAGCAATATTCTAGGGTGACTTGCAGATGGCGTATTCATATCACGCCTAGTATCATTTGCTAGATTCTGTGTGAAATGTGGCGATTATAATCGACGTCGCACAACATTATAACAGAAACTTATGAAGCAGAGCTTGACCACCAAGCGAATTCATTCAAAGTTTTTCAAATGTGGAGATACGTATCGCGTGCTGATAGCCAAATACGAGCCTAGCTTGCAAGATCTATGCGTTACGTTGCTAATACAGCTTAACCCAGTGCTACCCATGTATGAACCCATGTACATGTACTTCTAGATCCCCATGTTGGCACAATCAAAACGTGACTGGGTTACATCTTTCTCTAAATAACGACTTTACAGCGTAAATCATATGGGTTAATAAAACGAAAAAGCTTTACGGATTTGATATTTTTGAAACATCATGTAAACTAGCCTACGTTACGTATACTTGATTGTCGCTTTTCTTTTGGTTTTTGAATTTAGTGCTCGAGCTGTTACATGGAATTGGACTTTGCATTATGGAGACAATTTTTTTTAATGGACGACGGCTCAATATCGAATGACGGACTAGACGCTTGTATTAAAATGCCGCATGTTTCTATGATATTGAATATTTTCTAAGGTAGGCATATTGTGTAGTGAAAAAAGTATACACAATATTGAGAGTGCATTACAACTTTGTCCAAAATGAATTCAGAAATGGTGTCAAGAAAATGGCTTTAAATTCTCCAGAGCTAAGACAAAGTGTATACACTTTTGCAGAAAATATTTCCAGCACAAACATCCAGTGCTTACATTAGATGGAACTTAGATCAAAGTAGTAAAAGAGGTCAAATTCTTAGGAATAATTTTTGACCACCGACTAACGTTCAAATCGCATATAAATTGCTTGAAAGCCAAGTGCACAAAAACGCTTGATTTGTTGAAGGTAGTTGCCTACTATAAGTGAAGAGGAGATCAGCAAACGCTTCTCTGTTTATATCGATCACTTGTTCGTTCTAAACTTGATTATGGTTCTATTGTTTGCAACGTTGTAAGCAAGTCAAACTTGGCAAAGCTAGATCCTGTTCTCCATCAACGACTAAGACTTCACCTCGGGGCGTTCAGAACATCCCCTAAGGAGAGCTTATATATCGAAGCAGATGAAATTCCTTTAAAACTTCGAAGAATTAAACTATCACTGCAATATATCACAAAATTGCGTTCAAATCACTTAAATCCTGCATATAAACGTGTTTTCAAACCTCAGGACGTTGATTTCAATTTAAAGAAACCCTCCATTATTCTACGTCTTGGAATTCGTAAGAAACCACACATTGTAGCAGCTGGTATTAAGCTCAATCAAATTTTACCCAACAAGCTCTTGCCAACTCCACCATGACAGTTAATCAAAACAGAAGTAAATATTACATTGACGAAATATAAAAAGGCAGACACGAGCCAGCTCGTGTATACACAACAATTTGGTCTACTAAGAGACAAATACAGATCGCATCAGGCTATTTATGCAGATGGTTCTAAAGATGGTGAGAGAGTAGCATCTGCTACTATCTTTAGTTCCAAAACTAAAACATATCGACTACCAGGTAAAAGCTCGATATTCTCTGCAGAAGCAAATGCTCTATTGTCAGATTTACAAGGTCTTGGGTCCACTAAAACGAAGAAATATGTCATATTCTCAGATTCACTGTCATGCCTTCAAGCGATTGAAAGTGGAAATTCAACTCATCCCACCATCTTGAATATTCTACAATTATATGACTGTAAATTTGGTCAACAAGTTGATATTTTGTTTCGTACCTAGTCACGTTGAAATCAAAGGTAATTCTGGAGCTGATAAAATGGCTAAGGCAGCCCTAGATGCTGATGTTGCTCCTGATCCCATACAGTGATTTCAGATCATCTGTCTGTGCTTATGTGAGAAAGTTGTTTCAACCTTTGTGGGATGCTATAGATAATAACAAACTTCACGGGTTAAAAAACTAGGCTATACTCATCTGAACAGTCAAAAACGTTTCGATCAAGCCATGATTAGACGACGTAGAATCGGCAATACACGATTAGCTCACGAGCATTTGCTGAAGAAAAAAGAACCATTCCCACGGTGTATGTCATGTCACGAAGATCTCACGGCGAAACATATTTTTATCGACTGTATAGATTTTAAGATTGAAAGACATAGCTACTTTGGAAGATCTTTTTAGTCGAGTAATAGATGATTGTATTTTAGATTATTTGAAAGAGATCGGTTTGTTGTATAAATTTTAATGTATTTACATGTTTTTAATGCTTTGGTTTACTGAGTTATTAACTCAGATACTTAGAATTGTGTTTGATCGTCGCTATATAGCTGAAATATTGCTGAACGCGACATTAAACCTTAATCATGTCTCTCCTGCGTCACGAAGTTGCAGATTGGAACTAGGGACTCCAGTAGAACTGCCCGTAGTCGGGCGAAAATACGTTTTTTGTCCATTATTGACTTATATAAATCTTGTATTTTCTTCAATAAAACTTGTGGAATCTTACCAAAATATTGGTTTTTGTTTTTTACTGAGAATGCTGCTTTATTTTTATTATGAAAATTATTGGCAGTGTAGGATACTTCTATAAGAAATCGTTAATTGAACGTATCAACTTTCGTAATATGCGCTACACGCTTCAGCGCATGGACGTCATTTTTTCATACATATCGTCAGCTTCTCGATTTTTCCGAAGGTGAGCCAATGAACATATCTGTCTGTCAATAGTACCATCTTGTAGCCAATGAAATTCTGTGTAAGAATATCTTGGCGTCATTTCCGGTTTAATTTTGTGAGTCCAACATGTGTTGGATAGAAAACTTTGGTGTTCGATTTCTACCTACTTGCGTACGTATCTCTGTTCAACTTGCATGTGAATCAGTCGGTAAAAGTATCATCCTGAATTGGTTAAACAATATTTTTCATATTATCGCCCAGCTCTCTCTCAGATTTTGTCATTGTTTACACCATATCCAATCTTTACGAGATCCCGGCAAATCCAAAATGGCGCCTTCCTTCGTGGGCTTTCGCTGAGGCGTCTCAGTGTTCAGCCAGTGTTCAGCGAGTGAATTTTAGGACATTACGCAGCAAATAAGCCACAGAAATACGAAATCTGCTGCAGCTGTCTTCTTTAGTGAATGAAGTTTATCGGAAAGACAAAATTTCGTGTAGTTTATTCGTAAATTGTTCCCTGAATCGTTTATATTATTTTCTTGCTATAGCCATTGACCCCCGCCAGATAATGAACTCCTCTATTGCTTAGCTGCCTAAGGATTGTTGACCCCACGCTGACCTGAGGCTGGCCTGTTCCAAATGCAGTATAGGGGCTTCAGGGTCCAATTTACTGCAAACCATGTAAATTTTGCGCCCATTGATGTTTGGCTACCTATAACTCCACAGACTCCTTTTAATATTTTAATTAACAATATAGAACTGGTATGCCTTCACCCACAACGTTTCCTAGAGCCTGTACACCTATCAACAGCCTCATCCTATTTTCATAGGACCTTAAAAACAGTTGAATACCCATGATGGATCAATAGGTCTCGACAATAGAACTGTATATTCTATATTTTCTTCTTCATCTTCTCTCTTTGTACAGGTCATCTAGAGTATATCGTCATGCACATATTTTTTTCTGCATTTCAGAAACCTCCTCACCGGGCTGCTTAGCTGATAATGACATCCATTCTGGCCTGCAAAACTCTCTCATGGTCGCAAATGCTGGACAGAGCATTTTCCCCAGGCAATAATGTTGCAAACTGCAGCAGCTACCCCACATTGTCGTGCCCGAATAAAAGAGAAATATTTGACAGACAGATATTTTCCTTGGCTCATCTTTGGAAAAATCGAGAAGCTGACGATATGTGCGAAAAAATGATGTTCATGCGCTGAAGTGGGTAGCACATATTACGGATTTCTTATAGAAGTATCCTACACTGCAATAATTTTCATAATGAAAATAAAGCAACATTCTCAGTAAAAAACGAAGAAACACTATTTTCGTGATTTTGGTAAGATTTACTAGTTTTATTGAAGAAAATACAAGATTTATACAAGTCAATAATGGACAAAAAAAGTATTTTCGCCCGACTACTGTCAGTTCTACTGGAGTCTCTACATTAATACAGGACATACAAACGGCACTGCAGTTTTGCGTCTTCAATATGGCTATTGCTGAATATGCAAATTTATGTAAATTTGCTATTAAAGTTGATCAATCATGTACCAGTTATGCATTTTCTGCAGAAGGACCATTTTGGAAGAATGTAGGATTGTTGCTGTGATTGCAAATGGGTTAAAATGCAGTCCACATGACAACGTGTAATTCAATTCCGAAATTTTTTTTATATTAGGAACCACATCATATGCAAATCTATGCAAA
Source organism: Hanleya hanleyi (assembly GCA_036873755.1). Taxonomy (NCBI): domain Eukaryota; kingdom Metazoa; phylum Mollusca; class Polyplacophora; order Lepidopleurida; family Hanleyidae; genus Hanleya; species Hanleya hanleyi. The sequence continues at coordinate 29,428 of JAVTVY010010045.1, forward strand.
TTAGTTGGAGAGATGGGCCAGTCCTGTCACAGCTATAGCTTCTCTCCATAGCATAGATTGTTCAAATTTAATTTTGGTCAGATATCTATAATATTAGCCCTAAAAACTGGATATATTGAAAGACACTGTGGTGTAGCGTCTCAATATGGTTATTGCTGAATATGCAAATTTATGTAAATTAGCTACAGTAATAGGCCAATCATGCATCAGTTATGCATATCCTGCATAAGTTTTACTTGTCTTTGGAAGAATGTAGGATTGTTCCTCATGTGAATGCAATGGATTGGAAAGTGGTCGACATGAAAACATGCGTTTTACAATTTCGAGACATTTTTGGTACAATAAACCGCATCATATGCAAATTTATGCAAATAGGTTCAAAATATCCATACATCTGCTGAGAAAACATTTTCCGCATGTATCGGAACCAACAAATAAATGTGGCAAATTTCATCGAAATATGATTAATAGAACTGAATATGAACTTAAATTGGTGTTTGTTTTGTCATTTATTACCATATTTCGGTGCCATTGCTAAACCCTGATATATATGGGCTTGATGGGTACTTCTTTTCCCGCGAAGTGGACCAAACCGGCAACTTCAGGCAGCTCTATATTCGTCAATATTCACCCGATTATGATAATTCAAACTGCATTAGTCTTGTAATGATTCCAGCTTTCAAAAGCCCAGAATTAAACAACTGTGAAAGTTAAATGAAATTTCTACTGGAGTCCCTATTGGAACCTACATCGCGTTGATCGCGGTGACCCGTATCTACGTGTTGATACTAAGAGGTATCCTTCATAGAGTAAATACGAGCTTCTATAACACTTGTGTCAATAACATCGAGCTAACAGTGCATTTATTACACGTTTTAGCACGGTTATGTGAAATGTACATGAGTGAAGTGCAGGTGTTCAGTAGGAGATTACATTTCTCAAGTCGGTTGAGGAAATGGACGTCTGCTTTCATACAAGTAACAATCGAATAAAACAAAAAAAAAATTACAAGATGAAATTTCTTTTTCAAGTTTAACTTGTTCTCATCGTGAAATTGATTAGCAAAGCGACACAAATACACAAATAGGCACATACCCACGTAATAACAGCTGACACAATCACCCCACATTTGAGAGACCACATAAACTCGTCAACTGACATTGGCACGATGCCAACGGAGACGGGAGCATCGTCCTAACATCAGTGGACGAGTTTACTCAAAAAAGGGGAGAAAGGTTGTCCAAGTTTAATATGTTTTCAACCTTTCATTATAATCTTTGTTGATAATCAATTTGAGTAATTCAATAGAATCGAATGGATATTTTACGCACGGTCTTTGCGTAAAATAATCATTCAGCACGCCTATGAAAACATTACTCCTTAAACATCTTGAAGCAAAATGGGAGAGAATTGCCAAACTGAAATATTTGACTTGGCTAAAATAAAATAGAAGGAGAAATGGCATTCCATTCTGGCAGCTAAGTGCGACATCTCAATGTGATGTATCATACACAGAATAGAATAGGAGGCGAAGACCTATCTGCCATATCGAAAATATTCAAAGAAGAAAAAACCTAGACTGAATCTTGGGAAATGGTACTCTATCAACCCAAGGGGGACAAGCCAATGTGTCTTGTCTCTCACTTAGCAAAGTGGGAGAACTACCAAAATGGCATAACTGACATAGCATAAGCAATGGGGACAACTCGATGTGGCATATGCTTCGCCGTTTCTCGCAGAGGAAAAGAGGAGAGAAAGACCACACCGACATATCCAAAAGACATGTCCGAATACTCAAAAAGAGGAAAACTGGGAGGGGATCAATCTGGCGTATCTCACATGACATAAAATTCAGGAATAAATCTAGGAAAATAGGGGAACTATTCAATATGGCTTGTCTATCTAAAATCCTAATGGGAGAGAAATTCCATCTTGTTTGGCTATAAGTTGCATTCTATCAAACCAAGAGCGACGATTCGATGTGGCATTTTTACCATTACATCATGAACTATGTTAGATATGTCAACATGATATTTCGCCAGCCCCGTTTTTTGCATTGCAACATATACATCACAGTGCATATAAGTTATCCCACTGAGGTAGACAACATGCCGTTTCCATATTATAGTTCTTCTAGGCCGAGAGAGAGAGAGAGAATTAACATTTTTATTTCCAACTTTCTGAATGATAGATAATTTCAATTTCGGTTGGGTACAACCATATCGGACCATTTCGATCAAAGTAATGGTGTCTCACAAGGTAGTATTTTGTCTACTACTCTGTTCAGTATCAAGATCGACAGCTTAGCTGCAGTTTTGAATAAATCAGTTGAAAATGAACAAGCTGTTGTGATAAAGTGCCAACAAATCACGTGCCCAGTATTCCTACTGGTCTTCTTTTGACGAAAGCTATGATTTCAAGAAAACGTCACCATTAGTGGTATTGTGCATTCCGTTTTCACATTAATCCATACCGCTGATTTTCTTTATTGTTTCTCTGTCCCCTTAAACTGATGATATTCGTGAAGTATGGAAAAATCATTGACTAGGTCTCCCAGATATAATTCCGTTATTGGTGACAAATTAATAAATTACGGATCACATCTGCACGGGCAGCCTTTGATGTCAAGGGTCGAGGCGCCGGTAGAGATAAATATTTGTGAGGAAGGACAGGTCTTCCGCTTATCGGTATTATCCGTGACGCGCAGACGATACCGGTTATCAACTATCCATATTTGCAGTTAATAGCCCAATATGAGCGGAAATCCGCACGAAGGGTCCAAATGTATAGATATGTTGCTGATCATATCACATTTGCTGAGTAAAGCTGTTCTAGGACGAAATTGGTTCATGTAACTTGGAAGAAGAGCGGAAACTTAAGGTGAAGTACGGTATGGCCTAGTGAATATTTGCAACAGCATGTGGATATTGAAAAACTCAAAATGTCTTACGGAAGAACTTGATGCTAAAGGTCACATACCGTACAGACATGTATCCACATGGGATTTCTCGACTCTCTATACTACAATCCCTCATCAGGACCTTATTGACCGTCTAAGTTCATTAATAGTATCTGTGTTCAAGAAAAGTGATCGTAGATACATTAATGTCGGATGCCATAAAGCTTTCTTTAGCTCTACTACATACAAGAGATATCATTCATGGGATGTTTCTTTGTTTATAGAGTTGCTTGATTTTCTCAGTAATAATGTCTATGTGAAATTTGGCAGCACAATATATCAGCAGCATATAGGTATTCCAATGCGTACTAATTGTGCACCTCTGTTGGCTGACCTATATCTGTTCTCTTATGGATATGACTATATGCAGGCGCTTTCAAACACCGATCCATTGAAAGCCCGTTCCTTCTCATTCACCAAACGCTATATAGACGATCTTCTCGCTGTGGATAATCGCTATATAAATGACGCAGTGAAGGATATATATCCACCTTCACTCGATTTGAAGGAAACTACAGACAGCCCTACAGGCACATCATATTTAGATCTATATCTCTATAAAAATGAAGCGGGCATTCTCTCTCGTCGACTTTATGACAAAAGACATGATTACAATTTCGACATCGTAAACTATCCCTTTCTGGACAGTAATATTCCAGTGGGACCTGCATATGGCGAATACATATCTCGCTTAGTAGCATTTGCTAGATCCTGTGTTAAATGTGACGATTTTAATCAACGTCACGAAACATTGGTGCAGAAACTTAAAAAACAGGGCTATTCCACCAAGCGCCTACACTCAAAGTTTCTCAAATTTGGCGATACATATCGCATGCCGATAGCAAAATACGAACGTAGCGTGCAAGATCTATGGCGCTACGTTTCGTAACTTGTGTCTAATTCCGCTTAACCCGGGGCTAGGGGCCGTATGAACTCATGTACTTCAAGATCCTCATGGTACTCATATGAACAGTCACAATCAAAGCGTGACTGAGATACATATTTTTTTAGATGACGACTCTATAACGAATATTATGGATTAAGAATACTGATCAGCGATACGGATTTGATATTTTTGGAACATCATGATGTCTTGCCGGCATCATTGAAAACTGTTGACCGCTTCTCTCTTGCAGGAAACAAGCCTATGTTTATGTATACTATGATTGTCTTTTTGAATTTGGTGCTATTACTGTTATGTGGAAAATGGAATAGGTCTTTGGATTATGGACGCGGATATTCTCTAATGGACGACGGCTGGATTATGAATGACGGACTAGACGCTTGTAATTTACAAATTGGCGGAGGGGAGAGGTTATCTGCCCAATGGCAGTATTTGGCGTGCTGGTGATGAGGCGGGGTGATAAGGCATGGAGGGACGTTGGGTGGAGGGGGGGGGGGGCATTGAGACATTCCGATTGTATTTTATCAGGCTGAGGTTAGATTCATCTTCAGTCTATTATCATAATCTTAGGCCGGTACGTATTGTTTTTGTTTTTCAGTCGTAATTATGAGAGGCCTTTTTGGATTTAGGAAAAAGTCCAAGATGATTGAAAACTACCCTGATTATCAAATAGTAAAATTTGCTTAGAGAAAGTTTTTCCTGATAGAATAACCTCGTCGAACCCGTTTCTGCAATAAGACGTTGACACATTTTTTTTATGGAATATATGCCTGAATGCGATATGTATGCGCCATATGAAGGATATACCCAGTATACCTTTGTCAGAGTTTGTAATATCTGACAGTACCGTATCTGAGAGTAGGAGGTTAAAATCTGATGTCATGAGTTGACATGAGACTGAACCCAACATTGTCTCCAGGGATGATTCGCGATGTTTATAGACCGAAAGCTTTTGTTGTTGTTCTTATCTCTGGCTCAGAGGGGTCATTTTCCTGGAGATTTGTCTGACCTACGTCTTGAAGTTACATACGAAACCTTCTGGGAAATTACCAGTTTGAAGACCGGGATAGTTAATACAACAGGAAAAATGGCATCGCCAACAAACGGTGATAAGTAACAACCATCACCATATTCAATGGTCATCACCAATATTGGCGGGATTTGTCTACAAACATTGCTTCTCGTCATTTATCTCGGACATGATGTTTGCTGTCCCCAATGTGGAGAAAAGTGTCCTAACTGGGTGGGAGATAGGACCCAGACACTCCTAGCCAACGGATATTCTTAACCTCCACACCGGTACGTTTCTTGTTTGCCATTAGCGTCAGGTATTCTTCAAGGTTAATCACACAATACATCCATGGACCGGTGCTTTGGGGCAATATTTTCAGTAAATCCTGTTTGGGGGTGTCAACTGGTATATTGACTACTTATATATTTAAATTTAGTATCTATGATGTCGTCTCGAACAAAGCTGAATTTCGAGTTTCAGGCCACATTGACATTTGACCTAATGATCTTAAGTTTGGTTAACGAGATCTGCACGCATTCATGATTATTCATTGTCAAATCTGAGAGAAGGCGGTCAATTCGTTGGAATGTTACCGAACCAAATAAGACAAATCGGGAAGAGAAGCATTTTCGGAGGAGAATGTGTATTCCAGAGGACTTCACCAACCAATCCACAAAGGAAGACATGAATCTCGTTATATGAGAAAATGCACTAAATAGCACAAGTCGGAAAGAAAGAATCAGAAGGAAGATGTGCCTTCTGTGCGGCTTCGCCAGCTATAGCTGATATAGTCAAAACATTAAAAACCATCCACATCCGATGAATACCAGTTGACGACGGACGTTCATAGCTCTATAATTTAATATCTATAGTGCGCACAGATTAGCAGAGACAAGTCTTTAAGCTGACATGTACTATCAGTCACTCAGCCTCACCTGTTAGATGACATTGGTGCTCCAGATGATCGTGTTACCAGAAAAGTCCAGTTCCAGTGTTCGGCTATTTCCGTCTGAGTGTATATATTGGTCGTTTAACATCATCAAACATTTATCAAACAAAACTATATCTCTGTTATTCATATGCACGTCAATGAGATGTGAACAATGCAAAGGTTTACGCATTTGACTTTGCATCATATGTGTTTAACTTTCCTGCTACATGTATATGGTCCCTCTTGGGATTTTTTCATGACTAAATTTAGTAAAATGGTTTGTTCTTTTGCATTTTGACGGAATATTTTGACTTTAATGAACTATTGTTGAGTGGTATATGTACAGAAAGACACTTCAGGAGGAACTGACTTTCTTCTCCATTTTGAGTCCGGGGATTCTGCCTCTCGAATGTTATTTTTTCAATCTGGATGTAAAATGGTGATTTCTTGTACTTTTTTACGGTATATATGTTCGATTTTGTTAAAACTTTTAGAGTTCTGGATGAACGTAAGAAACTCAATCAAACACTAAAGCCCCATATGAGCCCATTCCTTGCGATCCATTGTACTTATTGTTCTCCGATTACTGTCACATATACTTTATATAATGGTCTGCTTACATGTATGCACAGAGAAAGTGTTGATCACTATCCCCATTGAAGGATACTATAAATCGCTGATGCATGGACATTATAACTCACATGTAAATGGAATACCATCACTTGATAGACTCTTAAAATCCACCCAGAACAACTTGATAATCACTGAGCCAATATATCCTGTAAGAATATCCTGGGCCGTATGAACCCATGTACTTCAAGATCCTCATGGTACTCATATGAACAATCACAATCAAAGCGTGACTGAGATACATCGTTCTTTAGATGACGACTCTACAACGAATATTATGGATTAAGAATACTGATCAGCGATACGGATTTGATATTTTTGGAACATCATGAGGTCTTGCCGTCATCATTGAAAACTATTGACCGCTTCTCTCTTGCAGAAAACAAGCCTATGTTTATGTATACTATGATTGTCTGTTTGAATTTGATGCTAATACTGTTATGAGGAATATGGAATAGGTCTTTGGATTATGGACGCGGATATTCTCTAATGGACGACGGCTGAATTATGAATGACGGACTAGACGCTTGTAATTCGTCACGTGTCATGTTTTCATGATCTAATGTGCATATGTATAAATTGGTAGAGAAGGAAAGATGATGGGTTTATTCAGTCGATTATGCTTTCGTGTCTATGAAATCTTCTCTATAGCAGCTACATGATTCCCAAATCGACTAAGATGGAAGGATCAATTGACCGGATATTCCTAGGAGATCATGATGACAATTCAGGAAGTCACTATATTTAAATTCAGGTGAACCAGCTGAAAAACCGTTAAAGAGGCTTTAACTCTGAGAGTCAATGTGACTCATACCTTTACTGGTGGGTGGCCCAACCGTATGTATGTATCACTTTATTGCCACCATCAAACGGGTGAGTACATATAGTAGAAAGCGATTGATCAGCATAGATAAATACAGAAAGCTAACAAATGGGAGAACTATTTACAAAATTTGAAATGACACGACAAGTTTGTACTAATGCAACGTGGTCATTAGATACTCATTAGGAAAAAATAAACCATAGCAAATAATATATCGGAAATCAACCATCTCATAATCAGTCAGGTACAGATATGACAAGAATCATCGAAATTTCGATCACGGATATAATATCTCATAACACTCCAACAAAAAAACATTCAGTCCCAAAATACATTTTGTGGATTTGTTAAACTATTGAATGACAGAACGTCTAACTAAAGGACTAAAATTTGTCTTCAATATAGTCGTTTATGAATCGTATGCAAAGGCATGCAAGGGACCATCGTAGATTTCGCTGTCATCATACGAAATTGTCTTCGGCATATGGCTAAATCTTTTGACCATTTTCTTGTGAAACACAAAGCACCAAAACTGACTGCGTATTACCAAGTCGACTAAACATAACCATTGGTATCAAACTGCACAATTCTTATAGAATTGTTTTACAATAATAGCAAACTTAACGATTTTAACTGGAACAATTGATTATAAACATGGTCAATGACTATTGGAATTGACTGCACGAAACAAAGAATATAATGCGACATTATGTAAACTGCAATGTAGATCAACGTAATTAACCGCATGTGTTAATTCGTTGTGGCAAAGATGTCAAATCTGCACAACAATTTGCTGATACATCAAAGGCTAGAATTATGAGATTCAACACCGCAATACCCATATTTCCAACATTGCAAGACTCTCCATCCTCACCCGAATATTCGGCTTATTCGGCAGTCCCAAATCGGTTATGACTTGATCCTAAAGCACAAACGCACATTGTAAACTCAGCGTGGTGATGTGACCTTCTGACCCAAATGACTTTTCTTAATAGAACTCCACTGAACAGTACATGAGCCACAAATATCCTTTCCTCCGAGTATTGACTAGCAAAGTTAGCGCATACCATTAATTGGGCATTGTGGACAGAATGGGGACCTACTGACCTGCATAACTGATACCTGTCCGTAACATTCAACGTTTCTGAGCCTTATAGACCATAGCCCATACACATGCATTCACAATAATATTTTAATTGCAATATTTGGTCAATAGATTTCAGTACATATGCTGACCGTCGCCTCCCCACACCCCCCTCAATTCCATGTCTATACTAAATCAGTTCGAATGTGAACAAACTGACAGAGCCACATGTTGGGTTAACCTGTTCTAAAGCACATACCAAGAATCAAACGATTCGTGAAATGTGTTGTATCTCAGGTACGCTTTTATTGTACCTGTTCATGTGGCAACTTGAATGATATGACCACACGGTCCCTAACAACGGCATAAGCGGTATTATATACAAATCTAGAGAGCAATGATTGAAATGCTCTGTCAATTCGTATACTGGTAATTGGCGAGCTGTTTCTCTGTGGCAACTCGTACATTGGAGATTGGTGAGCTGTATCGTCGGCAGATGACGAAATTATTTTGTCAAAAACTTGCACAGGGTCTGTAGTGAACCTACGGCTGTTATTTTTTTATATTGGTGATATTTTGCAGTGTACACAGCTGACAATGGAGAACGCATACCCTAAATTTCACTCTAAAATCAAGGTAATGACCTACATAACAGACGGACTTTGCCCAATCAAAATACATTTTCCATGAGGTGGTAGCCCATGCATATACCTACAAGATGATACCTTACATGTAACACAAAAGCAGCAGAAGTGTGTGGCGATGACATTATCTTTCCTATGGACAGCTATTACGGGAAATTTCTAAATATGCAGGCAAAAAATAGAGACCTTCTCATTATTTGATTTAGTTTCCCGGTGTCGATTTCTCGGGACATTTCCGCGATATACCGACACTAGCATTTCATCACTCTATCTGAAAAACGCATCTACAAAATAGACATCTGAATACATATTTTTCATCTCGAGTATTACATGATCATGAAAATATATCATTTCCGTATCTTCAGCCGTTTCACGTGATGTTTAACGGGTGATCTGCCGACGAGGTGTTAGAAACGTATGTACGTGAAGTGGGTGAAGTTCAGCAAAATTTCCCACATATCTGCATAAGGCCGAGATATGATCATTTAGACGTTTCTGTTCTTCACTAAATTAAGATATCAGTACAATATTATCAGAGTATAACAGTAGGCACACATGTCACCATTGATGTCAATATCCTGATCCACACTATTCAGATGTATAGCCAAGTCGTGTATTAAAGTTTATACGAGTGGGGACAAGACAACGCCATGCCTATGATCACATTTGACTTCATACCTGCCATTAGCCCGTTTAATTTCACACACAACGAAACATTGCAATACATTGAGCAAATGACGGTTCATCCCTCATGTAAGAAGTCACGGGAGAAGCTATAGCTGTACATGTTCTGACATCCGGGGGTGGGTGGGTGGTGGGGCGATGGTTAGGTGGTAGTTTGAACTAATATTTGATCTGATGGAGTCCGTTCCCTTCACATGCTACACACGACCAAGGTGGTGCTGATTTTCAATCAACACACAAATTAAGCTGGTTCCCGACTCAACCACATAGGTGGGCTACCTCGACAGATTCAGAAAGATGGTTGGAACTCGGAAACAGCTTAGGCCAAGATTTGAAAAAATATGGACCCTACATATGGGTGCAGAAAGTGGTGGGTACTGTAATCCACTGCAAAGATTATCTCAACACAACGTACATGACAAAACAAATCATCTGCTCAAGAGACCGGTAGATTCTCACGGATAACATACAACAACAACAACAACAGGTACTTTTTTTTGTCAGCTTAACTGTGTTATCTCCAGCGCTAAATTGCTGGCATCGATTTGGGTTAATAAACTATAATTGACAAAGGATGTACTGCAACTTGTATTATCACTCTAATTGCCCCCATACCCAAGACCCTTTCTGAAGTTTCTGTTCTTGAGGTAACTTGAGGTATAGGCCTCACTGTGACAGTGTAGCTTCGTTAGAGGCTTTCTCTCTTTGTTAGCGTAACTGCGTAAGTCCAGGGATAAATCCTTGCTCTTTTTCTGACAGCGTAAATGCGTAACTTCAGGTGTAGCTCTCTCTCTGTGACAGCGTAACCACATAATTTCAGTGATGAACCATCTCTTTTTACTCAGCGTAAATGCGTAACTTTGTCAGACTCTTTCTCTCTTTCCACAGCGTAACTGCGTAACTGTGGATATAGACCTCTCTGTGATCGTGTAACTTCGTTAGAGGCTATCTCTCTTGCCAGCGAAACTGTTCTTCTAACAGCGTAACTGCGTAATTTCACTGATGGACCATTATTTTTTACTCAGCGTAAATGCGTAACTTCATCAGACCCTTTCTCTCCTTTTGCAGCGTAACTGCGTAACTTGAGGTACTGTATAGGCCTCTCTGTGACAGTGTAGCTTCGTTAGAGGCTTTCCCTTTTGTCAGCGTAACTGCGTAAGTCCAGGGATAAATCCTTGCTCTTTTTCTGACAGCGTAACTGCGTAACTTCAGGCGTAGGTCTCTGTGACAGCGTAACCACATACTCTTTGTCAGCGAAACTGTTCTTCTTCTAACAGCGTGACTGCGTAACTCCAGGTGCAGACCTCTCTCTGTGACAGCGTAAGTGCGTAATTTCACTGATGGACCATTATTTTTTACTCAGCGTAAATGCGTAACTTCATCAGACCCTTTCTCTATTTTCGCTGCGTAACTGCAGGTGTAGACCTGTGTTTGTGACAGCGTAACTGGCTTTCTATTTTGTCAATGTAATTGCGTAAGTCCAGGGAGAAATCCTTAATTCTCTCTTTTCCCAGCGTAATTGCGTAACTCCAGCTGTGGACCTCTCTCTGGGACAGCGTAACGGCGTAACTTCGTCAGAGAATTTACCTTATTTGTCTGTGTAACTGGGTCTAGGGATAAATCCATCCTCTCCCTTCTTGGCATAAGTGCGTAACTCCAGCACTAAATCCCTTTTATGTTAGGCCATTGTCACTTGATTGCTTGTTTAGCATGACCTTGATTTTTTAAATACGTATGCTACATGTAGATGCTGAAAATTATTTATTATTAATTATTAAATTGCAAACAAGTATACAAATTTGAAGAAAATGAGTAAATATTACTCCTCAAAATGTAAATCCCTCATATATTTTAATTATTTGCCCTCAAAATGTAGATGAGGGCTGGTCATGCTAAACAACCAATCATGTGACAATGGCCTTAGCGTAACTGCATAACTTCAGCCCTGAATCCTTTCTCTTAATCTCCACGTAACTGCGTAACTTTCTCAGATACTTTCTCTTCTGCTCATCGTAAATCACGGCATTTAAGCTTACAGTCGATAATGCATCAACAGTAACCAGGGATTATCAGATCTACATGTAGATCTTTAATGATTCTGAATAAATTCAAAATGGTCACCAAGTGTGTTTCCGCACAATCAGATAAAAACTGGTTCTGCCATTCGTTGTCTCTTCATGCATCGATGATGTTTACCAAGTTTCATAATGAACACTTAAACGTTTCCAAAGATATAGATCATTAATTATTTTGCATCAATTAAAAATGGTTGCCAAGATTTCTGCCAAATCAGAGAAACAACTTCTGTCATTCATCCTATGTCTCTTGATGCATCAATGAGGTATACCAAATTTTACATCAAGCACTTGAACGGTATCAGCGATAGAGATCAAATGATTTTGCATAACTTAAAGATCGCTGTCCATCCTTCCTACCACTCCGGGGAACTCATGTAGTTTATTCATTACAAGTCTCTTGATACATCGATGCTGTATACCAAGTTCCGTATAGAACACTTAAATGATACCAGAGAAAAAGAAGATGGCCACCAAGGTACCGAAATAAGGTAAAAAACTATGCTAAGAAACTTTTAGTAAAGTGGTTGATATATTTGGCTTGCTGGCCGGGTTGCATACTCAACTCTCCCTCTGGCACTGAAGAGCAGTATGCAGGAGAGAAGAGCAGGAACTATTAATTCACAAACCAGATGACATCATAATTCTTCCTCAACAGTATCAGAGATAGAGATCATAAATGATTTTGCATAACTTAAACATGGCTGCCCATCCTTCCTGCCACTCAGAGGAACTGATTTGGTTATTCAAGTTTTGTATAGAACACTTAAATGGCCCTCAATAGGGTGAGCAGCACGAGTTTTGTACCATGTCTGTTGCCACAAGGGGAAGATTAATTTCCTCTACATGATGGCTGTACATGGATAGTCACACATGTCCAGCTAACCATATCGCAGATAGTTATATCGTCGCTATATGACTCAAATGGTGTTGAACGCGACGTTAAACCCCTAACTCGGTCAGAGATATATACATCATTAAAGATTTTGCATAAATTAAGGGAGTAGAGGACGTTCATTTCTAGAGGTTGAATTTTTTTTTAAATTTCAGGATTTTTTCACCCGGTTAGGAGAAGATGATCCATGAACAAAATATGGGGTCACCATACTCGTTAAAAAATATGGCAGCCAAATGCATGTATACCACTCAAAAGCCATAACACTGAATACATAGGGAAATTTGATTTTTTTCTTCTTAGATGTTCAATAAATCATACTTCCCAAGGTCAAATTTTCCCCATTTTGCTATATAATACTAAACACATATAGTGCTTGTTAAATATGTAATAAAAACAGGGGGACACCATACTTTCTTAGAAAATATTAGCGGTATAACAGATAAACGGAGCCTTTTCAGTCCTATTTCCAGGAGGGGGTGGGGGTGGGGAATCGGGGTGGGTGTGGAGAATATTATTGAAGATCAATTTATTAGCCATTCAGAAGTTTTGTTTCAGTTGAAACTGAATAAGAGTGAATTTGGGGGGTATTCCGGAGGAATAATTTTTAATCTATGGAGCACTTTGCACCCTTCAGCCGTTGAATTTAAAATGCCAATTTTTTGGTCCATCCCATCACACTATCGAACCACCAGTAAAACGCATAAATGGTTGTGTTGTGTCTTTTGTTGATTTTTATTTCATTTTGATATGTCTGGGTACTTTTGTTAGGAAATTCAGCTTGTTTTGAAAAATTTGACAAATGACCATGTTGTAGCCCCATAAGAGCAGGGAAATGAACGTCCTCTACTCCCTTAAAGATGGCCTCCAATTGTTGAACGCGATGTTAAACCCCTAACTCACTCACTCAGAGATATAGGCTACATCAAAGATATTTCATAAATTAAAGATGGCGACCAAGAATCCATGCTAAGAAACTTTTAGGTTTTCAGTATTAAAGCGGTTGATATTTCGCTTGCTGGGTTCACCGCATTCTCAAGTCTCCCTCCGGCACTGAAGAACGATGTGCAGGGGAAAAGAGTAGGAATTACCAAACACAAACCAGATGACATCATAGTTCTTCTAGGTACAACAAGCGCATGTGCGAAGTATAATACACTTTAAAGACAGTCTCATCTAGTGATTCCGCGCGTTGTTAAACCCCTAACTCACTCACTCAGAAATGTACATCATTAAAGATTTTGCATGAATTAAAGATGGCCGCCAAGGTTTCCCCTGCATGTATTAAATCATACCGAAATGAGGTAATAATCTATGCTAAGAAACTTTCAGCTTATTCAATATTAAACGGGTTGATATTTCTCTTGGTGGGTTTACTGCATACTCAAGTCTCCCTCTGGTACTGAAGAGCGGTGTGCAGGGGAGGAGAGCAGGAATTACCAGAGACAAACCAGATGATGACATAGTTTTTCTAGGTAAAACAAGCGCATGTGCGAAGTATAAATAGACTTTAAAGACAGTCTCTTGTAGAGTGATTCCGTGATTGAATGGATTCGGCTATTGGTGGTTCGGCTATTGTCGCGAAGGTCGTGAGTTCGAGACCACTCGGGGACAGACTGAAGATGCAGCCTGTTACCTGGAAATGGAGTGCTATCATACCTCTGCATGCAGGGATCATGGCTTGACTGTTCAAATGTACATTACAGTACTTTATTGAAGCCTATTCAACTTCATCAAAACGTACTACATTGTATTTCATCAAGGTAGGTCAAATTCTAGTTAATACAATGCTTTGATGGGTTACACTCATATATACATGTAGGCTGAAAAAAGATGCACATGTGTATATTTAAGCCCTTTACTGTCTGCGCTGATAACTCCAAATGCTCTTACATCATATGTTGCATACATATGCAGTACAGGGACAAGATGGCGATTAGTCAAAAGCTTTGGCAGCCATATTGGATTGACCTAATTTGAAATAAAATTATCTGGAGAAATGGCAGAACTATGATGAGCAAAATGGAAAGGGTCTAATAAAGTTACGCAGAGCAAAATTCAATGGTTCATGGATGAAGTTATGCAGTCACGCTGTCCGCGTGCAAAGAGGTTCACAGCTGAACTTGCGCAGTGACGCTGTCAGAAAAAGATGTCTACGGTACACTTAAAATTACGCAGTTACGCTCTCAGTAAAAGAGAGGTCTAGAGCCAAGTTACACAGTTACGCCGAGCAAAACAGAAAGGGTCTGACGAAGTTACGCAGTTACGCTGTCAGTAAAATGAATTGGTCCATCGATGGAGTTACGCAAAATCACTGATAAAAAGAGAAAGGGTTTGACGAAGTTACGCAGGTACGTTGAGGGAATAAATAATCCATCGCCGAATTTACACAGTTACGCTGTCAGAAACAGATGTCTACGGTACACCTAAAATTACGCAGTTACGCTCTCAGTAAAAGAGAGGTCTAGAGCCAAGTTACGCATTTATGCTGAGCAAAAGAGAAAGGGTCTGACAAAGTTACGCTGAGCAAAATGGAAATGGTCCTTTGACGAGGTTACGCAGTTACGCTGTCATAAAGAGAGATCTATATCTGGAGTTACGCAGTTACGCTGTCAGAAAAGAGGAATTGATTTATCCCTGGACTTACGCTGTCAGAAAAAGATGTCTATGGTACACCTAAAATTACGCAGTTACGCTCTCGAGTGAAAGAGAGGTCTAGAGCCAAGTTACGCATTTACGCCGAGCAAAAGAGAAAGGGTCTGACAAAGTTACGCAGTTACGCTGAGCAAAAAGGAAATGGTCCTTCGACGAGGTTACGCTGTTATAAAGAGAGATCTATATCTGGAGTTACGCAGTTACGCTGTCAGAAAAGAGGAATTGATTTATCCGTGGACTTAAGCTGTCAGAAAAAGATGTCTATGGTACACCTAAAATTACGCAGTTACGCTCTCAGGAAAAGAGAGGTCTAGATCCGAAATTACGCAATGACGCTAAGCAAAACAGAAAGAGTCTGACAAAGTTACGCACTTACGCTCAGCAAAAAGGAAATGGTCCTTCGACGAGGTTACGCAGTTACGTTGTCATGAAGAGAGATCTATATCTGGAGTTACGCTGTCAGAAAAGAGGAATTGATTTATCCCTGGACTTACGCGCTTACGCTGACAAAAAGTGAAAACCTCTAATCATGTTAATGCTATTTGTGGGGAGCAAAACAGAAAGGGTCTAATAAAGTTACGCAGAGCAAAAATAAATCGTCCATGAATGTATTTACGCAGTTATGCTGTCCGCATATGCAGAGACGTTCACAGCTGAACTTACAAAGTTACGCTGTCAGAAAAAGATGTCTATGGCACACATAAAATTACGCAGTTACGCTCTCGAGTCAAAGAGAGGTCTAGAGCCAATTTACGCCGAGCAAAAGAGAAAGGGTCTGACAAAGTTACGCAGTTACGATGAGCAAAAAGGAAATCTAGATCCGAAATTACGCAGTTACGCTGAGTAAAACAGAAAGGGTCTGACAAAGTTACGCAGTTACGCTGAGCAAGAAGGAAATGGTCATTCGGCGAGGTTACGCAGTTACGCTGTCATAAAGAGAGATCTATATCTGGAGTTACGCTGTCAGAAAAGATGAATTGATTTATCCCTGGACTTACGCTCTTACGCTGACAAAAAGGAAAACCTCTAATCATGTTAATGCTATCTGTGAGGAGCAAAACAGAAAGGGTCTAATAAAGTCACGCAGAGCAAAAATAAATGGTCCATGGATGGAGTTACGCAGTTACGCTGTCCGCATGCAAAGACGTTCACAGCTGAACTTAAGAAGTTACGCTGTTAGAAGAAGATTTCTATAGTACACCTAAAATTACGCAGTTACGCTCTTGAGTCAAAGAGCGGTCTAGAGCCAAGTTACGCATTTACGCCGAGCAAAAAAGAAATGGTCTGACGAAGTTACGCAGTTACGCTGTGAGTAAAATGAATTGGTCCATCACTGGAGGTACGCAGAACTTTACGCTCAGAAAAAGAGAAAGGGTTTGATGAAGTTACGCAGCTCCTTTGAGGAAATAAATAATCCATCGCCGAATTTACACAGTTACGCTGTCAGAAACAGATGTCTATGGTGCACCTAAAGTTACGCAGTTACGCTCTCAGGAAAAGAGAGGTCTAGATCCGAAATTACGCAGTTACGCTGAGCAAAAGAGAAAGAGTCTGACAAAGTTACGCAGTTACGCTGAGCAAAAAGGAAATGGTCCTTCAAAAAGAGAAAAGAGGAATTGATTTATCACTGGACTTGGGCACTTACGCTGACAAAGAAAGGGAAAGCCTCTAATCGAGTTATGCAACAGAAATGGTCTAATAAAGTTACGCAGAGCAAAAATAAATGGTCCATGGATGGAGTTACGCAGCTACGCTGTCCGCATGCAAAGAGGTTCAGACCTAAAATTACGCAGTTACGCTCTCAGTAAAAGAGAGGTCTAGAGCAAAGTTACGCATTTACGCTGAGCAAAAGAGAAAGGGTCTGACGAAGTTACGCAGTGAGTAAAATGGATTGGTCCATCACTGGAGATACACAGAACTTTACGCTGAGAAAAAGAGAAAGTGTTTGACGAAGTTACGCAGCTACGTTGAGAAAATAAATAATCCATCGCCGAATTTACACAGTTACGCTGTCAGAAACAGATATCTACGGTGCACCTAAAGTTACGCAGTTACCCTCTCAGGAAAAGAGAGGTCTAGATCCGAAATTACGCAGTTACGCTGAGCAAAACAGAAAGCGTCTGACAAAGTTACGCAGTTACGCTGAGCAAAAAGGAAATGGTCCTTCAACGAGGTTACGCAGTTACGCTGTCATAAAAAGATGTCTATGGTACACCTAAAATTACGCAGTTACGCTCTCGAGTCAAAGAGAGGTCTAGAGCCAAGTTACGCATTTACGCCGAGCAGAAGAGAAAGGGTCTGACAAAGTTACGCAGTTACGCTGAGCAAAAAGGAAATGGT
>JAVTVY010010046.1:0-46064 GCA_036873755.1 Hanleya hanleyi
GCTGACTGGGTCTAGCCGGGTAATCAATGGCATCGTCGTCGGGTTCATGTAGTTGTTCATGGGGTTCAGCCATTGGCCCCGCGGCTTCATCACGGATTTTGTCTTCTTCTTCATCGTTCTGGGCCGTCATGTGTGTGTGGGTGGCTTCATGAGGTGACACTGTCATTCCAGCCTCTGCGCATTCTATACATATAGTATTTTCTCCATCCGCTTTTTTTTCATTAGGTTCATCTAGTGCGTGTTCGATAGCACGAGCCCATGCCAATTGATCGGGTGATCGATCGTCGGGTGTAAATAACTGGTCTACAATAGGCACTATTTTCTCCAAGGCTGACCACAGAGAGGGAGTTAGGAGGAAACTTCGAGCCGGCTCTTGGTAGCGTCCCACCCGTGGGTAGAGCGCAGTACGGTATACATAAATGGCATTGTCCATGTGAATCAGGCGTCCGTCCAATTCACCGCTTAACACTCGTTTAAACTTAGTCCACCCATCACGCTGTAGTGTCACCGTATTCGATAAAGTCTCAGGGGACGCCCTCCAATCCCCGCCACTATCTTCCACCAGGGTCACATAATCTTCATAAACGTATAATCCCACCTGGTAAGGTGTAAGGGGGAGGATGGCTCGTAGGACGGATGACATGCTTGGTCATAATGTCGAACGGTGAATGACACACACTCTGTCTGACCCTGGTATTTATAGTGTCAATACCACAGCGCCAGGGTGAATAGGGCACAGACTAGTATGAGGCCAACCAGCCGGTGCTGGTTGCAGCGTGAGCGCTCGTGGTCCATAGCCCGAGCATCAAGGATGGCTGTCATAGTCCAGTAGTGGTGAGTGATGGCACGCCTCTCCATCGAGTGCACTCTGTGGAGGACCGCTTCTGTGAACTCGTTCAGGATCTGGCGTCGTCCCTCGTTGTCGTCGCCATCTGCAAGCATGGACCGGACCACTGCTCGGTAACCCGTGAATGAATTCACCACGGTGGCATACTGTAAAATGCGAGTCGCATGGGGCTGGGTCTCCGCCATGGCTCTGTAGAAATGAAGGCGTGGGATCCAGAGGGACGTGTTTTATAGACCAGATGTAGCTCTACGGGTATAGTCCGTGATACGTACTATTCTGATGGGTTAGTCCAAAAAAAGGGAGCAACAACAATAACACAGATTACAGATCAATCCTTTTATTATGCGTGAACAACATAGAAATGCATGTACTGACCTGTCTGTGGGAGGTTTCCCACAATGGCGTTCACCTTCGCGTCTTTTCATGTACGTCCGTGTCTTTTCGTTAAAGTCCGTGTATCTTCGGTAAAGTCCGTAGGCATTGGGCAAGGAAGCTTTTTCCCGAGACCGAATCACCGCCAGACCTGACTGCATCACCGCGGATGAATACATTCTTGCACTCACTCACACCACAGGTCGAGTGAGGTATCAAAGTGAAGCTTAGGTGACGGAGCATCTAATGGACTGGGTGTGGGGTTGACATATCGATAAAAAATGGATATGACCTTGAACTGATCACGTGACCTCCCCGTGATGACAAATACCCAGAACCAAGTCAGTACATGCATCCCATAGTCTCAGGTCACACCCGATTCACGCAGACCGGAAGTGACGTCATACACCTGCGCACAACCGTGATGGAAAAAACCCAGAACCAAGTCAGTACATGCATTCCATACAGGCAGAATGCAGGCAGGCAAGCAAGGCAGGGATGCAGGCAGGCAGGCAGGCAGGGAGACAGGTCAGGTCAGGTAAGGTAAGTCAGATTGAATACACCCCTTTCCCTAAAAATGGACTCCTTTTATACGTTTTTCTATCCACCTCCCACCATGCACTGAGACACAAAAACTGGCCGCCATTTTGAACCCACCATGCACTGAAAAAATCGCCATCTTGAACACGACCACCCCCACCCTACAAAAACAAGCCGCCATCTTGAAACCGACATATGCAAATGAGGAGGGCTGGGGAAAACCCATAACACACACAAACAAGCCGCCATCTTGAAACCGACCACCCCTACCCTACAAAAACAAGCCGCCATCTTGAATACGACCACCCCTAACCTACAAAAACAAGCCGCCATCTTGAAACCCACCACCCCCACCCTACAAACACAAGCCGCCATCTTGAACATATGCAAATGAGGGCTGGGGAAAACCCATAACACACACAAACAAGCCGCCATCTTGAATACGACCACCTTTTTGCTGGGGATCTTGAAACACATATGCAAATGAGGGCTGGGGATCGGGAAAGTGACAGGCTGGGGATCTTGAAACACATATGCAAATGAGGGCTGGGCATCGGGAAAGTGACAGGCTGGGGATCTTGAAACACATATGCAAATGAGGGCTGGGCATCGGGAAAGTCACATGCTGGGGATCTTGAAAAGAACATATGCAAATGAGGGCTGGGAAAAAACCCATTACACACACAAACAAACCGCCATCTTGAACACGACCACCCCGCCCATACTAAAACAAGCCGCCATCTTGAATCCAACGAGTGACATGCTGGGGATCTTGAAAAGAACATATGCAAATGAGGGCTGGGGAAAAACCCATTACACACACAAACAAACCTGCCCATCGCCAGATCAAACCACCTCCCATACTGGCTCAAAAATGCCATCTTGAGATCAAACCACCCCTCCCATACTACAAAACAAACCGCCATCTTGAACACGACCACCCCTCCCATACTAAAACAAGCCGCCATCTTGAATCCAAACCACCCTCCCATACTAAAACAAGCCGCCATCTTGAATCCAAACCACCCTCCCATACTAAAACAAGCCGCCATCTTGAATCCAAACCACCCTCCCATACGAAAACAAGCCGCCATCTTGAATCCAAACCACCCTCCCATACTAAAACAAGCCGCCATCTTGAATCCAAACCACCCTCCCATACTAAAACAAGCCGCCATCTTGAATCCAAACCACCCTCCCATACTAAAACAAGCCGCCATCTTGAATCCAAACCACCCTCCCATACTAAAACAAGCCATAAATAAGATCAAAAATACCTCCCATACTAAAACAAGCTAACCAAACTTGAATATACCCCAATGACACTGTTTACATATAACTCTGTTATACCTACTAACTCACGCATGCGCAGTTGAGGGGTTTCTGTGACGGATGCGGGCTACCTACTACTTGGGCATTTCCATCTTATTTTCCATTTTACGAGATGGAAATCTGAATTGTCAAGCTTTACATGGCTAAGTGGCGATTGTTTACTTTTACACAGGCGATTATATAAACCCAACTGCTTTAGGTGGTTTCAGCGCCTGCCCTCTGTTCCCAGAATACTTTTCCCTGGTGCTCCAAATACTCTGAGCAGAGCATCATGAGTAAATTAAAAAAATGGACGACATTATGGTGTAACTGCATGGAAAGTTCTGTTTTCGTCGTATTCCTGTAATGTGTTTTTCTTCCGAAAAATGCTCAAAAGTATTTTATCTCAAATAAGATGATTATTTACCAATTTACGAGGAAGTTTTAGCGAAGAAAATTGCACAAATAAAAACTTCGAAAAATTGACTCGAAATATCGTCCACAAAATGATTTACTTTTGGAGTATGATGTCACTGTGATGTCATCATGGCCGCCATCTGGGATTTCGTGACATTTTCTAGTAGCACTTGAACCATACAGTGTGATCAGTTTCAGCTTCACAGCCTGAAGGATAATGAAAATAACGAAGCTGTTGGGAGGCTAACTATTCTTTGAATAACAATATTGCCCCTCGGATGCCCTTTTGGGGGCGTGAGGGCATCAGAGAGCTCAGAGCAAAGGACATCCCTTCTGATATTGTTCTAAGTGATGGGTGCACCATGTTTGGTGCTCTGGACCAGCGCGTCACGATCTTTCAAAAATAGGGATCTAAGACACCTGACTACAAGACGCCATGGTCGCTTAAGCGGATGACATGTAATCCTCTAATCACCGACAACATTGGGAAGAAAGAAAGGGCAAGACAAACTGAAGAACAACCGTTCTATTGAAAGATAACCATTCTAAAGCCCGTTCCTTCTCATTCACCAAACGCTATTTTGACGATCTCCAAGCACTGGATCACTATATTGACGCCGCTTATCTCGCCTGTTAGCAGCATTTGCTAGATCAAGTGGAGACTGTGACGATTTTAATCAATGCTACAGAATATTACTTGTGAAACAGGGCTATGCCATCAAACGCTTCCATTTCAAAGTTGCTCAAATTAGGTGATTGATATTGTACATTTGCGTTTAACTGACGGCAAAATACGATCGTAGCCTGCAAGATCTGCGGTGTAACGTTTCATAATCTGTTTCTAGTGCCGCTTGTCCCGGGGCTAGGGGTTGCTTGAATATCATGTGTTTCACATCTCTATGGTGTTCACATGAACAAGCGCAATCGAAGCGTGACTGAGATATATACTTTGAAAACGACTTTCCAGTTGGATCAAGAACGGTCAGTGATTAGAATTTTATGGACAGACCATCACCGTGTCTTGGTGACATCATTGAAAACTGTTGACCGCTTCCCTGTTGTATGAAACCATCTTGTGTTTTTATTATTTTTCTTTCATACACATTTGGAATTGGTGCTAACTGTGACACGACATCGACAATAACCATCTTGGATATATCATCAATTTACCAAGCCTTCTGATTTAAGGCTTGGGATGCAGGTTAAAGCATAGGAGGGAATACCTTCTTTACTGTCAATATATTTACAATAGAGACAATCACTGGACCTTTAACCTCTGTGGAA
The DNA here is from genome assembly GCA_036873755.1 of Hanleya hanleyi. Lineage (NCBI taxonomy): Eukaryota > Metazoa > Mollusca > Polyplacophora > Lepidopleurida > Hanleyidae > Hanleya > Hanleya hanleyi. Next base: position 4,772 of record JAVTVY010010046.1, read on the forward strand.
TGATTACTGCCTAAGTCCAGCCCTATTGGTCTCGAGCTCACCCATTTTGGAGATGGTCACAGCTTTACTATACAGCTTCAATATTGGGTGACATTTTTCAAAGATGGGTCATTTTCCACCAAACTTTAAATTTTTTATATTTCACTAATGTCCGGAATAATAAATTCCCGTTTTCCTCCCTAAAAGTAGCTCATGGAAACCTCATTAAGCTGGTCGAAACCTCTAATATACGAATTTCACGACAGGGGAATGACGTCATACAAGACCACACATGCATGGGACGTGAAACTTCTGAGTCTGCCTCGTATTTCCCGGCCCGTGTTGCTAATGGTCAAAGATGAGTCACTTTCCACGAGAATTTCACATGTTGCTATTCTGCTTAATACGGCTTACGAACTTACAACCTACCCTCTTCAGCGTATGAAAACATTAGCAGACGCTGATAAGTCTACAATATCTACCACACAGAAGTGACGCAATTGGAAATGGGACATGCGTCGTCCGAGTCTGCTTGCTGATTTCCTGGCCCCGCCACTAATGTTTCTTTGTCACTGTATAGTACCAATGACACATCTTTACAGCCGTGTACTTTCTCTCGCAAATACAGGGATACGGTGATAATCGCCCTAACGGACACCTTTACTGCCATCCTGTCTGGGTTTGTCATCTTTAGTGGACTCGGCTACATGGCTCAACAGAGGGGCGTGCCAGTTCTCGAGGTTGTCAATTCTGGTATGTTGAGAATGTTCGGGCGCGTATACAGCATTAGTACTGCAATATGGTGAAAAGATTCTGCCCTTTGAGGTAAAAGCATGAAACTTAGCGCATTTATTGTACTCGATCGGCTGATTAAAATTGCTATTGACCCACTTGAAATTATTCAAGGATGGCCGCCAATTTCAAGATGGTCGCCATTGTAATGTAGATATCAGGAGGTCATTTGAGATCCTAATTTTTTTTCTTACACCAAAGGGTAGGGAGTTGAAACTGTGGCATATCTTGGACTTAAGCGTTATAGAAAAATGTAATAAGTTCCAAGATGGCTGCCTTAATGACGTCACAGTGACGTCATATTATAAAAATGCTCTCTTGGGGTGGATTTTTCAGTCAGTTTTTTTAAATTTTCTGTTTGTGCTATTTTCTCCAGAAAAACTACATAATAAATTAGGAAATAATTATTTGATGTGAATTAAAATAATTGTGAGGACTTTCATGCGCAAAGAGGCAAATATTTTAAGAAAAACGTCAAACACAACTTTTTAGACATACCCTTCTGACCTCCATTTTGAATCTATTCATGGTCTTCAGTGCAAATAGGCTCACAATGACCCCAATATCATAGGCTGTAAAGTTTCAGTTGTCAATTTTTTACGTCTCAGGCAATTATGGCCTAGGTGTATTGCCGTCGTCATGTACGTCCGTCATTTTATTAGCGCGATATCTGCAGAACCGGGTTAGGTATATAGAGTGACAAAATTTTGGGAACTGTTTTATCTAGTTATAGATCATATGCCTATTGAAATTACAAATCAGATATTATTACATTCGAAAAGGGGCATAACTCCGTGAAATTTGGGCGGAAGCGACTCATTTTCGATATGCGTCTGACCTATACCTAGATGAATAAATGTTTTTCAAAATGTAGTCCACGGACCTAACACGGTTCTGCATATATGGCGGCAACGGACAGAATGAACTTGACGACAATACCCCTTGACCAAGCAGAAGATCATGAGTACATTTGAAATGGAGGTCATAAGAATGTGAATAAAAGGTTGTGTTTTCGTCGTTTTTCTTAAAATGTTTGTCTTTTTACGCATGAAAGTGCACACAATTATTTTAATCCACATCAAATAATTATTTCCTAATTTATTTTGTAGTTTTATCCGTAACGAAAGTAACATAAATAAATATTAAAATAATCTGAAAACAAAAATCGATCCCAAACAGCACTTTTAAAATATGACGTCACTGTGATGTCATTAAGGCAGCCACCTTGGAACTTTATAGATTTTCCTATAGCGCTTGAGTCCAAGATATGTCATAGAGAGTTTCAACTCCCTAGCCGTTGGATTAATAAAAAATTATAGGGGTTCCAAATGATCTGATTTCTACATTGCAATGGCAGCAATCTTGAATTTGGCGGTCATCTTGGCATAATTTCAAGTGGGCCCATAGCAAATTTTAACCAGCCGATCCACTACTATAAATGTTTCATGCTTTTACCTCAGTGTGCAGCATTAACCCAATTTCATGCACCATATTGCAGTACTACAGGCAATGTTCATGAGAAAGAGCAAAATATAGACCAAATTGATCCTCTCCCCACAACATCAAAGACTGCTCACCAGTCTCTCTCCGATTTGAATTTTACTGTTAACGAGAGATCCTGAAGGATCTTGGCGTCCACCATTGTCCGATAATTGTAAGCTAACAACAAGAGGATCTTTTGTCCATTGTTACTAAGAACAAACGATTGATTTGTAATTTTGTTTGCAGAATTTCAAATTTGAACGAAAAAGATAAAAAAAGGGACACTGGAAAACACCAAGATATTGTCTTTATAAGTTTCAGGAGTTTCAAGATTTCTAGAAACTGTACTTGATGTCGGTTGTTATAGTACAAGTGAAATGAGGAAAGTTAGTCTTTAGTGAATGTCCGGAAGATCCTTCGTCTTCGTTTTGTAGTATTTTTTTTTGCACGTGTCATCATTGGGTACTGGAAGCGAAGACAAATCTCTTTGACAATTTGGCATGAGCTATGAAACATACGTACCTAAGATTTTATAATTAAAAACGAATGCTAATTCTGTTCTGCTTACTGCTAGTTTGAGACATTTAAGATACCATGCTCGAAAATAGTAATACTGAAGGGCTCCGGTCCGTGCAGTAATGTTGAAACTTTGAAAGTGTCTGAATCCTGATTATCTCCCTTGGATCGAAACACACAGTAGTCTACAGTTGTCGAGTTGTGACGTTGCATCACAAGAGTAGCCGACCCATCGGCAGACGCAACGGTGGGGCAGTTCACTTGCAACGGCATGGACTAAAGTAAACTGATTTGAAATTTGAAGAAATACATTTTAATTCGGAATCATAAGGTGAAGGTATGGATATTCTCTATACTCAATATATAGAATATGCCTCACTGTTTGATCCGCCGACTCTTGTGATGCAACTTCACAACTCGGGAATACCTTATTAAATTGAAGCGTAACTTGGATTTTCGAATCGTTACGAAAAAGGTATCTTGCACAAATAGCCCCCAAGGGGAAACTGTGTACCAAATTTGAGAAAGATCCATGCCGTAGTTACTGAGAAATCGCGATAACAAAAATTGTTTACGGATGGACTAACTGACGGCGGACGGACGACGGACCACGGACGGACGACGGACCACGGACGAAAAGTGGGTTGAATAGCCCACCATAACGCTCAATTGACACGAAATTGTAGTGTTTAGGATGTTGCAACGTACCCCAAAGGGGATACATAGAGTATGTGAAATATGATACAGTGCACATGATAGAGGTTTGGCAGAATATATTTTGTGTCTTCAACAGCTTCATCATCTACTACCTGATAGAAAGTATGCCATATGTACAGACAGAACATTAATTTCTAGGATTATATGTGAATAAATTTATTTTAATGTTGTAAATACAATTGTAGCCTTAGTAACACAATTGTAGCTTACCTAACACGGGTGTGATCATTTAGTAAGCAAGCACACATGTGTACCAGAACACGCTGTGTCGTGTAACCTTCTGTCTCCACGGCATGGAGTTTGCTTTTCCCGATTTGGAAACTTTGTCTAAAATGCTTTGCTGCAGTTAATTCCCACCATTGGACCAATCTGTTTTCTGCTCTCTTTCAGGACCAGGGCTAGCATTTGTTACGTACCCACAGGTTGTGGCCACCATGCCGGTTCCCCAGTTGTGGGCGACCCTCTTCTTTTTGTTGGTTTTCTTTCTCGGTATCGATTCTTTTGTGAGTGACTCTGTTAGTATTACTAGATATTAACGTCTTCCTATAAATAGCAGAAATACGGTAATTTGCTTGTCGTCAAACGATTCACCTTGTTCAAATAACACAGCTATATTTCCTCTCCACCTTTGCGCGTGACTTACTTATTTTCCGTTATTGGCCCATCAGTTTCGTGCAAAGAATCTTTGTGGAATTAAATTATTTTTACAGAGATTCTGAATGTTTTGAGATTATGTTTTATCATGCATAGTTTGGGATGATCAAAACGATGACCTGTGGACTGTTTGACCTCTATCCAGTAACTCTGGGACGCAGGAAGACCCTGGTGACACTGGTCGTCTGCTGTGCTGGCTATTTTATAAGCTTAGTGTTTGTGACGAGGGTAAGTATTCTGGATCAATCTGTATATTTGAATACGATATATGCGAAATATCAACTGATGGCACGTAAAATACAACTGAATATGTTGGACAGATATTCTGTGGGAAGATGTAAGTAGTGTGGAGGTGAATTTGTGTGGCGGAAATGTGGTGGTGTGGACGTGTCTCTCTTTCCTCCTCTTTGAAAATTTGAAGCGGATATATATACACTTCAGTCTGGTGTATTTGCAGGATTATTTTTATATCATCAGAGTTCTGCGATTCCGCATATATATCTATATCATATATAGTATATATAGAATAAATATGGGAAGGTGGAGATGAGGAGGGAAATGAGGAGTGAAGAGTGGAGGTAAAGTTGACATTTGACATTAGACCTGGGATGTTGACCTAGCGGCCACGGAGTGCATTGGGTCACGTTGACTGTAGCGAGAGAAGACAGGTCACTTGACTGTGACGTCATCACTACTAGAGAACTGCATTTTCGGGTGCGAACTAGGAACTAGGCAAAAACCTATACATACATATACACCAGCCTGTTGGGGGCCGGTCAGCTTGTAGCATGTAGACTTTCGAGTGTCTGTGGTAAGGATGTGCCAAACTATGTTCAAGACTCGCACAGGACTGGCCCATCCAGCACAAGTATTTATGCTTTACAAGGAATGTGTCATCATACACAAATGGATATAGATACTTGAACGATGTTGTCGAACTCGGCGTAGCAAATCAGATTGGCAGGGGGGTCCCGAAGTGGATTTCAAAGTGGATTTTCATGACGAGGGCCAGCTGATTGTCGTTTTCTAAGGTCGGATTGAGGTTGAAGCAGAACAACGTATACCCGTTACTGTTGGATCGATGTGGTTCCCTTCGTCCTGGACGATTTGAACCGTAGCCACAGAGAGGTTCTGGTAAGGCCGAATCTAAATGCGCTGTGTAAAATGCGATTGTAGGAAACTTGTAGAAACCTGCTGTCCGTCCACATGTACAGGCCCAAAGGTAATGTTGAAATACTTGCGGGAAGAGGGGGGTGTCCACATATTGCCCGATGAAACGCCCTGTACAGTAGCTTCTGTGGGATCAACAGAAATAAATTTCTGGAAGAGCCCCAGAAAATTTTTCTGGCCATTTGAAAACAACTTTTCGATGTAGGCACGATAGGGGTATGTATTGGTTGAGGCACTCACCAGTTTGTTGCTGAGAACCATATCCGCCTGTTGGAACATAGAGTGGAGCCAGAGATTTACTGATCCCACCGAGAAATCGTCCTCGAGACTGGCGCCCTCCCCATTGCCGACATTGGCTTTCTCGTACATATAGGGTGAGCCAAATCCACGTACGCCGTATGCGATTTGGTGATGACCAATTTGATGCTGGAGAACGGAAGATCTCCCACCCATGGACCCTCTTCGGCGCTTGTCTGGGTTGTTGGTACGTTCCATAAATCAAATTGACTATCGGCAGAACGGCACAACTCTGATTGGATGGAGGCCATGTTACCCAAAAATGTCCCGGGTCTTCAGTGTGAGGTCTCGCTTGGTCGGAGGTCGAATGGTGCGAGGTCTCGGGGTCGCGGGACTTCTATTTCCTATAGCTCGTTCCGCCTTCCGCTTCCTTGACTCGATGTTTAACTGCCCCTCGGTTGAACGCATCACCCAGGGCTTTCACACCACTTCGGACGGCTTGTTTCCCGGCCGTCAACGTGTCACAAGTGGGAGGAACGTTCGACGATACGCTCAAGTACATTACCCAGTCCGGGACCCCGTTGAATGCACGTACCACTAAAGACGGACAGGTCACACCTGGCCATAGCTTCTTTGGTCTAACGTTTTGGTGAGCTCTTCATGAACAAAAACATAATGTATCACCGGGTCGCCAGATTTGATTGTTGAGCTTTGTGTCTATCGCGTAAAACCTGCCGTTGTAACTCTGGCTCATGTCCCCATCGAGCGAATTCAGCTTCTTGGTAGTACGTGGGTTTGGGTAACGAGATTGCAGAGTTTGAACCAGGTATGATTCGAGCAGGGCCATCTCTGTATGCTCCATCATCGACCGAATAGTCCGCCCATGGCGGGCGCTAAGATGGCACAGAGAAACCCACCTTTTAAAGATCTTTTTCTACTGTGGCTTTGTACCAGGCTACGGAGACCTGTCGTATGCTTGACCAACTGGGTCTCCTGAGCCAGAGTCAGTGGATTGTTGAATTTTAAGACAGCAGTCCGCGTGCGAACAAATGCTCTGGACCAAATCGGGTGGAGCTGTCTTCAGAACCCGGAGTTGTGCCCACAAAATGCACAAATAACAACAACAACCTTTATGCGTTCGTTTTATGCGTTCTGCATGTCTCCTCTAAATGGGGCCCGCATGAGGGTAGCTTGCTTCGATTATGCCCGTGCTGTGAGATGCTTCACACTGGGTGCGTAGGACACATATTGAGAAAGAAGAAAATCAACAACAACGACACTGGGTGCGTAGGACACACAGAGAGAAAGAGAGAAAATCATCAACAACAAAGATAGCGTGTCGTCCATTTTATTATCCCCTTCATCACATCATACCCAAACTGGGGGAGCCGGCTTGGGTGTGTTAACATGAGGCTATTGTACGAGTCACAGTTGAAACTTCACTCTTCGATATTTATCCTTTCGACATTCACAGGTCTTTTTCTCTACGGGAAAGATCTGGTTTCGCAGCCGGAGATGATAGTATTAAGGGATAGCTTGCTTCAAGTCGATGTGCATATACCCGTGCTGTAGGTAGTGAGGTGGCTTAGGTCCATAATTTTGGAAGATCTTGAGACGCTGGTCCAAAGTACCAAACCTGGTACACCCATCACTTGAGGCATATAGAACAATATCAGAAGGGGTACCTTTGCTCTGGGTTCTGTGATGCCCTCAGCCCCCAAAAAGGCATCTGAGGGGCAATATTGTTATTCAAAGAATAGTTAGTCTCCCAACAACTTCGTTGTTTTCATTATCCTTCAGGCTGCGAAGCTGAAACTTGCCACACTGTATCACTGGTTCAAGTGCTACTAGAAAATATCACAAAATCCCAGATGGCGGCAATGATGGCATTACAGTGACATCATATTCCAAAAGTAAGTCATTTTGTGGACAATTTTTCGGGACGATTTTTTTTATTTTTCGTTTCTGCAATTTTCTTCGTTGAAACATCCTAGTAAAATAGTAAATAATCAATTTATTTGAGATAAAATACTTTTGAGCACTTTTCGGAAGACAAACACATTAATTTTGAAGGAATTCGACGAAAACAGAACTTTCCAGTTACACAATAATGCCATCCATTTTAAATGTACTACTGATGCTCTGCTCCGAGTATTATGCAACAGGTTCAAGATAAACCCATTGCAGCTCTTAACGTTTCTTCATTTCGGAGCACCAGGGAAAAGTATTCTGGGAAGAGAGGGCGAGGAGGGAAGGGGGCTGAAACCACCTATAGCAATTGGGTTTATATAATCGCCTGTGTCAAAGTAAACAATCGCCCCTTAACAATGTAAAGCTTGGCAATTCTGATTTCCATCTCCTAAAATGGAAAATAAGATGGAAATGCCCAAGACTGCTCCCGTATTTTATCTATCCATCTACAAAATGAAAGCATGAAAGATGAAAAGCTCTCAGCAATCCCGTATTCCCACTTTCTATCTGGAAAAATTTGGAACAGAAAGATGCAAATCTCGATATCGTTTCCATGTTTTGTATTTCGAAATATATCTATATAATACAGCAATTATGCTATGTATGCACATCCAAGGTGTGCATAGGAAAGTATATGTCAATACGAGAGCAATAGGCCTATTTTATTTAGGCGATGGGTCTAGCCCAATTTTTCAAAATTTACATTTTACGACAATACTTTCTGATTTTTCCATCACATTCATCTGTTTGAAATTAACAATCCTATCCCCTAATACCCTTGTATCGCAAATGTACCAAACTCACAATAAAAGTGCATGTGATGTGGTAGAAAGCAAGCGGTGAATATTTTGAGAAATTTTAAAATACAAAATATGGGAGCTGTGAAGGGCTTCCCATCTATATTATTGATTTTGCGAGTTGCTGGAATACGGGAGCGGCGTCGAACTTTCCATCTTTAATTCTCAATTTTGCCAGATATAAGCAGGGATACACGAGTTGATCAAGCTTTAAATATTCCTACTTTTAATTTTGCAAGATGAAAAGCTGGAAGAGCAGGGTTGAGCTTTTCAATCTTTCTACTTTCATAATTGAGAGATGAAAAGCTGAATTAACAAGTCTTACACGGGCTGGGGACTACACGTATCGGTTTTTTTGATTTGTGGCCGCCTTATACAGCCATTGTTTTGGACAGAATGGTACGAAACTTCATCTGAAGAGTGTTGGAGTCAGTGAGGGTGGACCTACAAAGAAAAATCCCAGAAAGGGCATCCTAGTCCTGTTGGAGGCCGGCATTTGTTCTCTGGAAGGCCGTGAAATCACGTCGGGATAACTAACAGAGCTATATGGCCAGAGAAGGCGCCCTGAAACCAAGAAGAAATCAAAAGGGCATTTAGCGCCTAATGGGGGCCGGGGACATGCAACATACAATTTGCATGTTATAGCACGGAAATCTATATATTGCCAGTGAATGGCCACAGCTTTGGTCGAATGTTCATGGGACTTTGTCAGGATAGCTGTGGGAGTACCAAGAGTGACAATAGGTGCCTGCATTTTTTTGGTCAAAACCCTGTCAACATTTTCAGAATAGCTGTAGGGATCTGAGAGACTGAATAGACACAGGAAAAGGATAGAAAAGTGCATTTAACGTCCATTGAGGGACATTAACTTGAAATTAACATTAAAATAAGACATGTACTACTATCCATCGCAGTTGACATGATTGAGAATGCTTAGGATGGTTTCAGGTTCAGAGGCAGATTGGTTGGAGGGGTCTAAAACCACATTTAATTCCCACTGGGTTCCAAGACCATTACATTTACATGTGCATGGTTCAGCACTCGTGCACTACTCCAATTATATGCCAGTTTTACATGTACCCCATTACAAAAATGATATTGAATAGGGAGGTTTCTGTATTCAATTGTTATTGGTGGATTCAGGTGAACCAACGCCCCCCTCCAACCCCCTCGCCCTTCCCAATGAACTTTTCTCTGGTGCTCGCAATTGTTGAGAGCTGGCACTGCACTGTTTTATTTCTTTATAGGAAATCATTGTAGGCCCCTTTAATCCTCAGAGAAGAGCATCATGGGTGAATCAGAATGGACAACATGATGGTGCAGCTGTAATGTTGTGTTTTCTACGTAAAAGTGTCCAATAATATTTTATTTCACATCAGATGATTATTTACAAATTTAAATGGCAGTTTAAGCGAAGAAAATTACACGAATAAAAAATCTATCCAAAAATCTATCCTATGTCACTGTGACATCTTCGATTTTGTTACATTTTCTGGTAGCGCTGGAACCAAAGATATAGTATGGCAAGTTTCAGCTTCCTACCCTCAAGGATAATGATAATCATGAAGCTATTGGGAAGCAAACTATTTCCCCTTAGATGCCCTTTTGGGGGCCAGAGTGCTTCACACGATCCAGAGCAAGGGTTACCCCTTCTGATGTTGTTCTGTATGCCTCAAGTGATGGATGTGCCAAATTTGGTGCTTTGGACCAGGGTGTCACGAACTTTTTACTAAGCCACCTCACTAAGGCTCTTCACATCTTCGAAGTCTCTCCGTGCAAACTGGGTGCGGCCGGTGTACATTTGTTTCGCCATGTACGTCAACTGAGAGGTATCTCTGGGGATTTTAAGAAAACCAGTTAGTGGGAATGAAAATGATGGTTCGATGCCCGCCGATAACGACTGCCTGTGTTAAGAGCTGGGTCATTCGAGCATCGGTTTCCGCCATGACATCGTCGACGACGACTAAGGTGTCCAGTTCCAAGTCGGCCAGTTTGGGCAGTCTTCCAAAAACAGGTGATTTTGGGCGTCGTCGCATAAAACCGCCAGCCGTTCTCAGTAACCTCACACAACCCGGGAGATGGATGGGGTAATCATGCTGTCGTGTGTCGTTGAGCTTCTGGACGAAATTCGTCTTGCCTGTCCCCTTTGGACCTGAAATGAGGCAAATGAAGGAATGTTGCCAGCGGCGGGTACATGGCTGGAGTAAATCTGTCACAGGCTCGCGAGACGTTTAGGATAATCAGCTGGCGTTGTGTGGGTTCTACTCTAGCGAGTCGGCGTTTGAAGTCTGGACGTCACCGCCTGAGGAATTATATGAGGGTCGGTGTAGAACAATCGCCTCGTTGGAGTGCTGGGGTACCATTCTCCAATGACGCCTGCTGTGAAGGACGGAAGGTTGGTTATCCTAGCTTGGTTAATAGGGATGAAGGCCATGACAATGACCACATCACCCACTTAGAGTGTTAGCTTCAGTCGCATTTTGCCCATATATGTGGATAGACTAATTTCCGACTCCGGCGGGGAGTCTTTATATCCTTTTCATCTGGATGGAGAGGACTCTCGAATTAATCGAGCTGGACCAGGCTTGTCACTTCATCAGGTGATACGTATTACACTGTCGTTGTCGATGGCCATGGTGCGTTCCACGCGTTAGTAGCCTGCTTTGAATTACGCACAGGGTTGTAGATCCACGTCTTAAAACGTGCCTTATAGGGTTTCCCCTTGAAAATCCTTCAGTCTATACACCGTTGGTTGACGGGGTAGGCTTTGTCTGGGTAGGGGATGCACTTGTCTTAAGTGATCCGCACTTGCTCGCGACGCTGGAATTTATATCGTGATGGAAGTTGTTGTGGTTGGGTGGGGTACAAGGCAGCCCTAATCTGGGCTTCGTTGGACTTGTTGACTTTCATGCGAACCCTCTGGATATTGGGGCGATAGTTTGGAGCGATAGGCCCGATTGTAACCGTCGACGATATTCGGAAGCACATCGATATACCGCCGTGTATTCTTGGCCGTAACAAGTTTAAAGGTTCGATTGAACCTTTCGACTACCCAAGCCTTGGTGTCGTCTTGTGTTTGGTGGAGACTTCTGTCCCTTCATCGGTTTATAATTACAAAGGCTCTGCTCGAATGTATTCATGAAATTCTCCCCACGTTTTGGTGCGGATGTGCATGATCCAGACATATTTCGCCAAGACATCGATGTAGGTCCAGATATATCGGCTGCCCTCTTTGTTTTCAGCAAAGACACTTATGTGCCGCCTGTCTTGATTGTTCATGCCCCCGTCGATCACTAGGTTGCGTGGAAAATGGCAGCGGGAAGCTCGATTTCAGCTATAGGTTTCTTGTTTTTTTAACTAAACTTGCACGTTGGATCAAGAGATCCCCTTGGCTTTGGCAGCTCGGTAGGGCACTTTCTCTGTGTATGCCCACACTACAGACATTCCAAAGTCAGATACCATACGCCAGGCACTCTAAGGTGGACATGCCACTATGGGTTAGTGTAGGCCCGAGTCCCGACTGAGCCCCGAAATTGCGCTTTCTTTACTATTGATGATGTCACAGTTTACGTCACCGTCACGTGACCTGTATTCTCTGGCTAGACTTCAAGTGACATAATGCACTCCGCGATCCCTAGGTAAATATTTTAAGTCAAAGGTCCAAGGTCAAAGGTCAACCTTCCCTGCTCATTTGTATCATCATTTCCTCCCTCTTCTCCACATGGCGAGATTTATGTTTTATATACTACTAGATTGTTTCCCACTAGTGCTAACAGTATCCAACGATGTCAACAACATACATCATGGCGTTCAGGTCATGAAGTCACTGTCATTTACAGGTATTCTTTCATCAGAATGCATACTGAAGTCGTTTTTTTTGGACTAGAGGCTTTGTGCATGGACGCTTTGTGATGTACTTCCAGTATGTTCTGTTTTGAAAGTCTTTGTTCTATTTCCTATAGCAATTGTAATATCAATATGGTTCAAAATGAAATCGGGTCGAGATAAAGACATCGTTGTGGGTTCTCGTGCATGTCTCCCAGGCGTTTGAAACAGGACGAATGAATGGTTTTATGTTATAGATATATGTAAATTCTTGTTTGCAGGGTGGTATGTACCTTTTCCAGCTAGTAGACTGGTACTTCTCTGTTTTCGTCATACAGTTTATCGCACTAGCCGAGTGTGTTCTATTGTGTTACATTTATGGTGAGTGTTTTCATCGGAAATTATTTTTTCATTCAGCAAACCTTGATCCGGTGTACCCATCTACAAAATCACCTAAAATATGACAAGCTGTAGCCAGGCTCTGGACCACAGGCCCTTAAAACAAGAGTTTTGTGGTGGTGTGGGCGGTGGTATTAGGGTGAAGTGTCGAAATATGGGATCTCTATACATAACCGCATGCTTTATATAAACATACATCAAGGTGTGAAACGCACTTGAAACGAGAAATAAACGGTTCACCTCCGAACAAAATACATCAGCTTATTCTACAAGTGTCACTCTATATATTCCCGTCGTCAAATTAGTAAATTTGTGCAATTTTATACCTTTGCCGGGCGATTCAAAATCCAACGTAATTGTCCGTTCATCCCGGCACACAGATATGATGACCCGCTTCTTCCTCAATTCTGATCGGTCAGCTTATCAGTGTGTGACCTCTCTTGCCTGAGGCGTGTCGCGACTGACCAATCAGAATTGAGAAAGAAGCGGGCCATCATCTCTGTGTGCCGGGACGAACGGATAGTTATGTCGGATTTTGAATCGCCCGGCAAAGGTATAAAATTGCACAAATTTACTAATTTGACGACGGGAATATATAGAGTGACACTTTTAGAATAAGCTGATGTATTTTGTTTGGAGGTGAACCGTTTATTTCTCGTTTCACCCAAAGTGCGTTTCACACCTTGGTGTATTTTTATATAAAGCATGGGGTTATGTATAGAGACCCATATTTCGACACTTCACCCTAATACCACCGCCCACACCCCCACAAAACTCTTGTATTGAGGGCCTGTGTTCCAGACCCTGGCTACAGCTTGTCGATAATGGATATTTCTGGAGTATAACATATATTCTCAGGCATGCGTAATTCAATACTGTTAGTTTCGAACTCGGATGAAGCAGGTGCCATACGAAATTGATTTGGGTAGTCACGTTTGAATTCACTGTAGCCTATGCGCAAAACACTGGCCAAAGAAATATATAATTGTGTTAAGGAATTGTTTTTGAAATCAGGCATCGGTGTAAAATGTGGCCCGGAATATCAATTATCTTCAGTGATCTGCAACAGGAAAAGAAGAACCAGTTCGTGAATATACCGAGGACGTTGAATACTTATTGCATATAATTAAGCCGTTTGTCTACCCATAACCAGGTGCTGACCGTTTTCTCAAGAATGTTTTGGAGATGACACCCCAGTGCCGTAGATGGTTCCTCACTCTAATGAAATATTCTTTGAAGTTCTTGGTGCCTGGAGTAATGCTGGTAACTCTCATCTATCTTCACAATCAAGACTTTAGCTGTATTTCTTTCTAACGTTAATCGACACACGAAGGTAATTTGTCCAGGATTATAATTGTGTCAAAATCCTGGCTTTCATGAAAGGTAACATCTTATCGTCAATTATATTCCTTACGAACCAACACAATGTGGTTCTCTATAGAAACCAGACTGTATATAACGTTTACTCGTATGAAACCGGTTTGGTTCTGTGTGAATACGAATTAGTTGCATTTGAAACTGAATTAGTTTTAGCCGTAACTGAATTAGTTTTAGCCGTAACCGAATTAGTTCCATGTGAAAATGAATTCCTTCTCTGCTGTCTTGCATCTGTGAAGGGAAAAGAAGTATAGGTCTTGACATGTAGTGGTTTTGGTCTACATTGGAACAGGTTACCTTGATTTTCACCATGGCTACATTTCGATCTCCCACATATGGATCATACCAGTATCCGGAATGGACTAACGTGTTTGGGTGGATGTTGGCGTTAAGTTCCTTTCTACCAATTCCGATAGTTATGGTATACCAACTATTCAAGGAGGAAGGAACGCTGATTCAGGTACTGTTATAGTAAATATATCGTTAACACGATTGAAATGATTGATTATAAGCGATGTATAGCAGTTACTCGTACTTTCTCCATCATCACTTCCTTCCAAGATACCGATAATGATTCTCTGACAGGACCTCACAATTAACGATCTGATTGAAAAACCTCAGTAACATATGCAGTATCATAGGAAATTTCATTTGCCAGGGATTTTCATTGTCTCATTTTACCTGAGCCACGTGTTTCCATTCCAGAGATTGAGACGATGTACAGAACCTCGGATATGGCGGGAGGGTATAGGCGGAGAAACTGGAGACAAGGACATCTCGTATAACGGCTCATATCCAGCTGTACATACTGTTACATATATGCCTCCTTCGGACAATGCAGAGGAAATAGTAGAGTTATTTACTAAAAAATACTGATTTGTTTTGTCAGCGATCACCTCGAGCCAAATCCGTATCGATTGAATAATTCCGAATCGAACAAAAAGGAGCACGGAGCATCTGCTTCTAGCATATCCACCAGTTTCCCATAATACCGAAACTATAAGCATGAAAGAAGGTGTCAGGTTTACATGCAACAAAAAAAAGCCTCTTTGCTGTCACGTTTGTGAAGCGAAAAAAAAAAATTCTCTAAATCAACAAAGAGAGCTGTGTTTCATACACAGAAAATACCAAAGTTTTATACTGTAAATTCTCACGATCAAAAATGACGTAAAAACCGCATCGATAAACGCTTGAAAATGGGCGTTTGAGTGTTTATATATTTTCTGGGTACATTATAACAGGGAATTCTCTTTATATCTAAAATATGACACCTCCAACCAAAATCTAATCCAATGTTCTCAATATTATCATGTCCGCCGTGATTATATATCGAAATATCATTTTGGTTGAAGGTGAAGATTTTTTCATGATATTTGAAATAATATTTTTTTTCTCCTCTTCACTTGGCGATGGTTTTATCCTCTACACGCGTTAGGCCTGAAGCCTGATGACCTTTCATCCCACTTCTATCCCATAAACAATGTACATCCATGGCAATTAAATGGCAGGTGCAGATCGTAATACAAGTAAATTACCCTGTCACCTCCCTCGTGTAACTCGACATCAATTTTATTGTCAAGACCAGGTCCCTGGGCTGGTAGAGCCGTTAGGCCTGATACACACGAGCCAGTTTTCTTTGACCAGTGAGACCAAATTTATGGAAATCTGTAGGAGCCATCAGCTTGCTTACAAGCTTGTATTATAAACGGTGACCGTACCAGAGCAGGATATACTGAATGGCCGTAACAGTCTTCCAGAAAATTTGATCTCACTGGTCACGGAAAACTGGCTCGTGTGTACCAGGCCTCAGAGCAAGCTCTAATTTGGTGTATCGGGTTGCATAAAGTACTTCCCGTCAGGCGATTGTGCTACGCGTTGACAATTAAATTAGTGTCGTGTTACATAAGCGATACTAGATTTCTGGATAATTAATCACCTGTCATGGAGATGATGAATTCATGCACAAATCATCACGTCATCAAAATAGTCAATACGTCATCAGAGTTTAAGTCTATTGTGCTACCTGCATTGCTGTCATATTATAATTATCTCAGACTTACACGAAGGATCTGTTCCTGGCGAGCGCGCGGCTCACTCTAGCTAAATAATATATAGCCCTCACGAGTGCCTCATACTCGTGAGGGCTATATATTATTTAGCTAGGCCCACTCAACTCTGTACAATAATAGTACTGGGAAAGACCGGCCTTTATTGCTTGAATACATTATTCGAATAGCACAAGTCGAGGAAAGTTGTCGCGAGGGAGTTTTTACATGTAAACCCGACACCTTCTTTCATGAATTTTCGAGACACAGTAAGATTGCATGCCAGTAAGTCTATCATATTTCATACGTATCTCGTGTTTGGAACCGAGGTTTCTTCAAACGTATATATAGAGAATGACGAAAACCTGGCATTAAACGATAAACTCAATATATGTTCTTGTCGAATGTCGCTGGAAAACGTAGCAATAGAAAGTCGCCCTAAATCGACTACAGAAAATACTAAGCCAGACATAATCAAAATCAAAGTACTTAAAGTACTGATGTCGGGTTTACTTGCATCAGAGGAGTTTATTAGTCCCATATTTGGGAAGAATGGTGGTGTTCGCTTGACATAGGGAATCGTCCTCAAGCTGTTCGGTTTGAAGGGCCAAACTTTCACTTTTATCAAAGGGATATGAAATGGACCATTTTGTACAGCCTTCATGCTGAATTATAAGACCCGAAATAATGAAGGACTGCTGATGCACGAACACGGATTTATGGCTCACTGAAGTTGGTAAGTTGGCTTATTTTCGTATTTTTATGCACTTTTCGGTGCGGATTTTCTCTTGTTACAAAAATAGGACACCTTTAACCAAAACCAATTTTAGCTATTTTGACCAACAAATAAGTCTAAATATGATTTTGGTTAACTGTTACGCTGCGGCGGGCCCGGCATTGTGGCCGCAGTGTAGACTGCGGCGGGCCCGGGAGCGTGGCCCTGAACTTGTCGGTCTTCGCGTACCATTGTCTAAAATCGCTATTTTCAAATTTACCATGCATGAAACCTAATACAAACCATACATATATTGTTAGCTAAGTCTGTCTTGATTTCCTGGATGTAAACTTCATATTCTGTCTCGGAATAACGAAGTCGGGAGGAAGAAATAAAAATAAAAAATAATTAAAAATACCGCGATTTTCCATAAAACATTGTCAAGAAACCGCTCAGAAAATATAAAATACTTACAGAAAACCCTTACAAAATATATGATTCTTTGGTATAGTTGAAGTACAGAAGCTCATTTTATATTTCCATAGTGTGGATTACCATGAAATCATCGCAACGAAGTTTATTTTTACATTTCTGTCGACCTGAACGTCCCGTAATTCTTGGCGATTACAGAAAAATGGCGTCTTCTCTAGATCGGCTTGACCCAGTTAAAAGTCTCTGGCCAATGATCGCTTCGATGTTAGGTCACACGACCACGCTTATCCAATCAAGGAACCGATATCTCGATCGTCTGGTAGCGTTACCAAGAGAAACGGGGAAAGACCTCTTGCCTATTTTCGATGTTATCGTCTGTTTGATTGGCCATCGGACGAATTCAAGGCTCTAATCAGAAACTATAAGGAATTCCCTTTCCAATGAGACGTCACACGCTACAAATGGCGGACGAAAAGTTGGAAAAGACCCGGGAGAAAGGCAGCTGAAAAACCAAGATTTTCCGCTGTAATTCCTCACAATTCGCCATTTCCGACCGCAATTATACCAAAAATACTGCAGTCTCTTCCAATAAATTTTATTTACGCTGACAATTTTATATATTTCGGCATAAAATGAAATCAAATAAACGTTGACCGAACCATTATGGACCAGCTGCTACGTGAGGCAAATCTTGGCACACATCTATGAATGATATTTTCGCTCATAAAACCCGGGTGTAATCGTGTAATACATCGTAAAAATGGGAACTTTTGCAGTGCACCATAAAGAAGAAGTCAGCAGCGTAACAGTTAAAGGTGTCATAATTTTGCAACGAGAATTTTGGAGAGAAAATGTCGACTGTAAATGCACCGAAAAGTGCAAAATACGGCAGGTTTGAACCACTGTAAGTCTGGTTGTGTTTGTCTGTAGGTCTTGATTATTCTTTATCTTTATCTATTCAAATGGTCAATTTGGTGCTTTTAAGACAAAAATTAGCCCCACCAGCTGTGTGTATCAAAAACGCATTGAGGACGATTCCCTATCTAAAGTGAAGATCATCTTTGTGATCTTGCACTATATATGAATCGTAACTTTTGTTGTAAGGTAGCTTACCAAAGATTGAAAAATGTTCAAAAATATTAAAATTCATATTCGTAATAATAATTCATAAAGTGCCATATAGTTATAGAACAACCTCAAGAATATGTGTGTAAAGTTTGTGTATCCTGTAATTTTTGTATGGCTCCGTAAAGGACCATCGCCGATATTGGACAGATCCACATTTGTTTGACACACCGTGTACGTTGCTGTCCTCTCACCGTGACGGGACAACCACAGTTATAATCATCCAGTCTCAGCCAATGTTCACTAAATTTGCATTTTCCCGGCATCGGCAAAATTAGCCCAAAGCTTAATTCCAAACCAACGAACAATGGCGACTGCAATTTGACCAGTTCAAATGGCGACTGTTCTGATACGTAAATTAGTACAGATGTCAAGAGCATGAGCCAATCAGCTGTCGACATTATGACCTCGACCAATACACGTCACAGAATTATTAATTCAGCGGGAAACAGTCACTATGGTATCTAGCCTTGTACCAAAACGAATTGGGGATCAGATAATCGACTGATGAAACGGAATTCGACTGATGAAAACGGAAACTCGATCGGTTATTTGTTGATAGCTCGCTTGATACTGGTTCGATTCTGACAATCTAAACTTTCCGGAGTAGCTGAAGAGATTCTCTTTTCAAAAATATATAGTTTGATGACAAAAGTTTTTTAATTTTTGAGATAGTGGGCAACTGAAATTTTCGTGTCGACTTCGCTGAAATTTTTTCTGGACTGACCGACATGCGGGTTTTCTTGTCCGGAAAATTATTCCGTGGACTGACTGAAATACTTTTAGGTTTCCGGAACGCTCTACTTTCTTACGAATAAAATGATATAAAATATATGCATGTACCTTCTACCGTTTTCCTTAAAAGGGTTCGCTGAAAAAACCCGATTGAAAATCACAACATTTTCAGCTGAATCTGCCGTAAAACGGATTAGTGAAGCGAGTTAAAAACTCGGATTTGGAGACGGACTTCAGAAGATTCCGAAAATCCGGAATAAGGATCGCGGGTAAGTTTATTGAAAGATTGGCTATGTCGGTAGGTCATAAGTGTCGAATTAAATTTAAAAAGCATGGTTTGCACAAAAAATATCCTAGTTTTCAAATAAATGAATGTTTGTCATGTAATAACTTAATGTAAATGGAAATAGTATTTAATTTTGAATTGATCATTAATTTTATATATATTTTTATAATCGAAATGCAGAATGACCACGAATATACATATTTTGTTCTCAGTAATTTTTGTTCTTGGTTTTGTTATTAATATAAATTTACTAATTGATAATATAAATATAACACGAACACAGTTCGTGTCGAGTTCACACAGGGAGCTTTTAAATAGTCTTTGTCATCACCAGTGTCTGAGAGTGTGTCAAAAATGTCATCAACATCGGTTCCGGCATAGTGAAGCAGTAAAGCACGTTTCCGTGTATCATCTTTAATGTCTAGTGCAATCACCAAACGTTCAAATCTGGACAGCCATTTCGTCCAACGTGGACCAACGTTACCATCTAAGTGGACATCAAAACTAGCAAAAGTCGGTAAACTTGTTGCCATTGTCACAGAAACACAGTAAACTTGCACTAATATTGACAGAACAGTCAGCGGGTGAGCACAAATCACGATTTCTGAAGTTTGTCACCGTAAGGGTTAGTCAGCACCCTGTTTTCGTTACCGAACAAACAGTTCACAAAAGTTCCTACCTCCGCCTCTCGTTGACTGTACGAGCAGGAGTTGCAGAATTTGACTCTCACAAATTCCTGACGATGTCTTGCCTTGTGTTCTCACTCGTCGCCATAATATGGTATCTAACCTTGTACCAAAACGAACACAGTTCGTGTCGAGTTCACACAGGGATTTATTCAGTTACTGACTAACAAGATGTCTGCCGACGTATGCTGAACGCACAAGGTATCTAAGACGGTTGACGGCATATGTCGCAAACAGGAACGACATTACAGTCACGAGTTTAGTTCAACCAATGGACTACACAAAATATGTAAATGAGTTGTCTGACCTCGTTCCAATCTGGCGAAGGGTCACCAGCAAACACGTTTCACGGCTGTTTGGATTTTCATTCCGCAATAAATTTCGCTGAACTTCAGAGAATAACTTAGCTTTTTCCACTCATTTTCCCGGACTCTGTACATATATTTCCTCTGACTTTCCATGTCCTTTCAACGAAATTCCATTACTCTTAGCGCCTGGAATTGCATGGCTTGTGCGAGGCCTGTTGTGAATGCTGTAAGGGGCATCAAATGAGAACAGTCTCCGGGCAGGAGATCAAAACTACACATGTGCAGAAGAAAAAAGAAAAAAAAGTGATACTAATGTAGGGGTTTACCCTTAGTAAAACCCGACAAAAATGTATAGTTCATTTAATAGTTATTCGTCTAGTTTGTTATATAGGAAGAGAATGATAATGGGAATATAGCGTTTGATACTAACGAACTTTTTTCGAAGCAGAGCAAAGTTACAGTTCAGGGAAACATATATATATCTCCGTGTTCATAACCGCTACATGAGACATGACGACTGCCGATATTTGAGACTCAGTGCCTGTTTCCTATTTACATACACTGTGTGGATATTTCGTAACACCATCGGGGTTCCGTGTGCCATTCATTTATTCAGTGTTATTTATATCTTGTTCATTAACTATACTTAATCTATGTAACAACATTGTTGTGTTTAATCTAACAGAACCCATGGTTGAATACTCAATATATCAAACTAATGTGCAAATAATCAATACTGAAGCATTTTGTCAAAACCTTTGCATACAACTACGGCGAGCGATCATCACCAGCACACATATTCGCTGTCCATACTTGTACTTGTGCTCAGCTTGTGTTGTCTTATAACACTTTAGATATATTGAATATATATAACATGTATATTTTGAATGTTTATTTCATAATTAAATTAAAATATATTTATTTCACTCTATCCTAACAGCAAAAAGTATGTTAACCGAAAATCCTGGGCCTAAACGTTAAACTAACAACAGAACTAGATATATTGTTTGCCAGAGAAGATCTTACCTCATTTGATTACATATAGGTGGGGAATGACAGGGGAAAAGACCATAGGGGAAGATTAAATTCGTCACATTTAACACAGGATCTAACAAATGCTACTAGGCGAGATAACCGGCAATAATAGAATACAGGATTCTGGTACCATATATACACATATTGTATACACGCGCACTAATAGTCTTTGACAATAGGTTCATGCGAGCTAGTGTTTTATCGTTTTGTACCAAACCGACAATAAATATATTATCTTATCTTATCTTGAGGGATACCAAAGATGTCAGATTACTGTATATTCTTAAGGATACCGTAGCTTACATGATATTATCGGATACCATAAATCGTTAATGACACCAAAGAAGCTGGATCACCGTATATCTTGTAGAATACTGTATATTCTTAGGTAAACTAAAGAAGTTATAGTCAGATACTAGCTTATGGGGATATATCCTTAATGATCATTGCCAAAATAACGGAAATTTTATGTTAAGGGATTCAAAGGGTTGTAAATTAGATTCCTTTAATAGGTTAACTAATGTTTTGCCCGATATTGAATATTCTATATCTTTTTAAGGATATTCATACCAGGATATATCTGCTCCCGGAGACGAAACTACGGGTTGAGATCATAAACCCAACAAGATCTGCAGGTGGAATCGATGATATTTCACCGTCTATTTCATGTCTACTATTGATGTTATGCAACAGGAAGATGTATCCGGCGATTGAGTAGCTTGATAATAAGGAGAATTTCGGACGGCACGGCAGGGTTAGAAGAGGGTTCTCTACTAGAGCTGCGGGTGAATATTGGATTGAGTAGGGGTTCCTGTAGATGTTCTTAGGGTATCAATAACCCTTGGGTTCTGACCTGGAGGAGGGTCACAAAGGTGGCCCACGTTAACTTTCAGACCTTAGCGGGCAGTGTTTGGTACTCCAAATCGATAAGGGGAGTAATGGTTTGATTATCGTTTACAGAAATCCTATCCGTAGGATTGTCCCTTAAAGTAGAGTAAAAGGAGATAAAAAAACTAATTAGAATTAACATTGAATGTCGAGTTCAGCTATCGTTTCTTAATTTGATTGTATGGTCAATAATATTAAATAGGCGTTATGACATTCATACATTTGTATATAATCATTTAAGGTCGTTATGAGAATAAACGTTACTGTTCTTTCAGCTTGAAACTATGTGTTGTCTTCATCGGTTGAGTTGTTTGAAATAGTTCGATGTTATGGATGTTAGATTTATACTATTGTGGAATGACTACTCAATACTTTGCTGGCATTTCCTTCCGTGACGGTAGATGACTCGCATTACCAGTTCAAAACCCCAAGGGTATCTGACGAATGGAGAAGGACGCTTATAACGAACATCTCTCAAGTCGGTCTAGCTACTGGCGAAACCTATTACAGAGTGGATTTAACTAAGGGCATGATGAGATTGCAGCGACCTATCAGATGGCACTAGGATATTACATATTAATTATTTATGGTGGTTACCTCACTGGTGGGAGCATAACTGATAGGAGATAAGACCGACTACAGAATGAAATTTCGTTACATTGGTGACATTAGTGATTGGCAGAGAATAATGGTCATTGATTAGGATATGATGTATACAAATTCGTCTTGTCTTGCTGACATCATTGAAAACTGTTCACCTCTTCCCTCTCGTAGGAAACCATCTCATGGTTTTACTATTTTTATTTCATACAAATTTGAAATTGCTGCTTATTGTTCTACGAAATACGTCTTCCGATTATTGACGACGAAATCGGTTTATGGACGACAACTGAATATTGAATGCCGGATCTGTCGCTTGCTATTTTCCAGATTAAAGTTATGACATTTGGTCTTTGCAACGCCCCCTCGACGTTTGAGAATCTTGCAGGATCCTTGCTGAGGTGCAGTGGGAGTCTTGTACAGACCTTTTGGTCTTTGATATATGTTGGCATTGTGGAAAGTTGATGCTGGGTCGACATCGGGTCATACAGACTAGTCTTTTGTGTTAAATGCCGTCATTTTCATCTGGCGATGATACAGCTCGCCGGTCCCCAATGTGCGAGTTGTCACAGCGACACAGCTCACCAATTGCCAATATACGAGTTGTCAGGGCATTTCCATTATAGCTCTCTAGATTTGTACCTATTGCCGCTTAGCCGGTGCTAGGGGCCGTGTGGTCATGTTATCCAAGTTGCCACATGAACAGGTGCAATAAAAGCGTACCTGAGATACAACACATATCACGAATCGTTGGATTCTTGGTGTGTGCTTTGGAATAGGTTAATCAGAAGACTATACTGTGAAGTCATGTGGCTCTGTCAGTATGTCGGTACCTCTTCGCACTTCCCTTTTTTGAGTTGTAATTGTCTGGTGTATGACATTACTGTTGAAGTACGATGTAGTTCCGGGTTAAGCGGAACTAGACACAGGTTACGAAACGTAGCGCCAGGTATCTTGCACGCTACGATCTTAGTTTGCCGTCATTGTAGGATATTTATCACAGAATTTGAGAAACTTTGAAAACATGAACGTAAAAAATCTACAAATTGTCTTCAATGTAAAGTTCCAATAATGGTAATCAGCTATTGTTGATGTGGTGACCAGATGACATAAAAGCGGGCAGATGGGTGATACACGAAATTAAGGGATTTGATCTTTGTGAAAGATTCACGGCTGCGTTTTAAAAAGTCAAGTATTTTGGTAGGATTTACTTGCACCAAGATATGCTACATAATTAACTCAATTTTGCGGATACCGTAAATTAATGTTTTTTTATTCCTAAATGAGATTATGTAACACTTAGCAATATTTATGTTTGTTTCCCTGTAATACACCAGGCAGTTAGCTTGTTCAAATCTAGTTATTGCAGTTTACAATCTTTTACATATCCAGTAGATTTATAGCGTGTGGTATCATCAGCATAGGATGAGTCGAAGACACATGTTTTGATGTCATTGTATTGTAACAATTTAATGTAACTCTTTGAAGTTAAATTAGATTCTAGCCAGTTCATAAGACCACCAGAGAAACCGTAATATCTTATTTTGTGAGTTAAACGTTCGTGAGATACAGAGTCAAGAGCCTTGCTTAGATCTGAGTCCACTTCAAGAGCTTCGGTTATATAAGTCCACACAGCAGGCCAATTTTGTCTGTGTGTATGTTTTTGATGAGTTAAACGTAGCATTACAAGCGTCTAGTCCGTCATTCATAATCCAGCCGTCGTCTATTAGAGAATATCCGCGTCCATAATCCAAAGACCTATTCCATTTTCCACATAACAGTATTAGCACCAAATTCAAAAAGACAATCATAGTATACATAAACATAGGCTTGTTTCCTGCAAGAGAGAAGCGGTCAACAGTTTTCAATGATGCCGGCAAGACATCATGATGTTCCAAAAATATCAAATCCGTATCGCTGATCAGTATTCTTAATCCATAATATTCGTTATAGAGTCGTCATCTAAAAAGATGTATCTCAGTCACGCTTTGATTGTGACTGTTCATATGACTACCCTGAGGATCTTGAAGTACATGGGTTCATACGGCCCCTAGCCCAAGGTTAAGCGGAATTAGACACAAGTTACGAAACGTAACGCCATAGATCTTGCACGCTACGTTCGTATTTTGCTATCAGCATGCGATATGTATCGCCAAATTTGAGAAACTTTGAGTGGAGGCGCTTGGTGGAATAGCCCTGTTTTATAAGTTTCTGCAACAATGTTTTGTGACGTTGATTAAAATCACCACATTTAACACAGGATCTAGCAAATGCTACTAAGCGAGATATGTATACGCCATATGCAGGTCCCACTGGAATATTACTATCCAGAAAGGGATAGTTTACGATGTCGAAATTGTAATCATCTTCTTTGTCAAAAAGTCGACGAGAGAGAATGCCGCTTCATTTTTATAGAGATATAGATCTAAATATGATGTGCCTGTAGGGCTATCTGTAGTTTCCTTCAAATCCAGTGAAGGTGGATATATATCCTTCACTGCGTCATTTATATAGCGATTATCCACAGCGAGAAGATCGTCTATATAGCGTTTGGTGAATGAGAAGGAACGGGCTTGAATGGTGATGGAAAGGTATGCTGACGTACTGACAAGAAGTCATATGACTCCACGGGCAAATGTACTGACAGCATATTTCGAAAAAATCACAAGAACCAAAAGTGATCACTGTGAAGTTTTGTATCCCAGCCACGCTTTTATTGTGACTGTTCATTTGAACATCTTGAATGGCATGACCTCATGAAACCTGGCACTGGCTTGAGCGGTATTAGATACAAATATTTAAGAGCGATGATATCGATGTAATAGCTCTGTCGAGTCATCTGATGGAAAATGATTAACTTTGTAGCCCTAAGATAAATGAAACGGCCGAAACCAGGGAGTATTGACGCAAGTTCTTATTCAGGAACAGATATCTGTGATATCCGACGCCGACCAAGCATTTCAGTCTCCACCATCGAAGCATACCGAAGCCATGCTGCTCTGTGCTTGTTCGTACATGCTCAAACAGATGTTCTCATGCCTGAAAAGCTGCGTAATGTTGCTTACATCAACTCGGATATGTGATAGGATGCTGTCTTGGGATGTATTCACTTCAGGTAATGTTTCAACATTTGATGAAGTGAATACACTTTGGAAAAGTCATTGAAAAACTTCCTTTTATCGACGTCGTCCACTGAAGTCCTGGAATTTAATATCGCCTGGGACGGTCTCGGTCGATTTCTTAAATGTTTTGAATTAGTTGCCGATGACAATTTTACCTCCGCTACATGATAGCTGCACTTGTCCCTCTTCAAGTTTTTTAACCCTATCTGGCCTGGGCTTTTGGGACCTGTCCAGGCCTGGGCGGGGGGTCGAAATGGCTCCCTTAATTATATTTCTTGCCCATGAGCTAGGGGGCTGAAACTTATTACAGTATACCCTTGGGTCAAGCTCTAAAAGAAAATGTAAGAAAATCCATCAAGGCCGCTTTGATGACGTGACGTCATTTTCAAAAACGACATTTTTTTGGTCAATTTATCGGTCAGATTTATCGAATTTTTTATTTATGCAATTTCTCCGCAAAAACTGCATGATAAATTAGTCAATATTAATGTGATGTGAAATAAAATACTTTTTGCTCACTTTTCATCGCGGAAAAGCAGAAATTTTGAGAGAAAATGACAAAAACATAACTTTTCTGGTACCCCACGTGGTCGCCATCTTGAATTTGCCCATGATCGTTTAAACTGAGGTCACGCAAATAGGCTAAAAATGACCCTAATATGATAAACTAAAAGTCACGGAGTGTCAGTTCTCAATGTTTTGTCGTGCAGGAGATGGCGCAGAAAGTTTGGTGGGAGGGGTGTGGGGGTGCCATTTTGCACCCTCCCACCCCGCCTTTCTCAGGGCTGGTAGGGCTAAACTTTCTATGAGTACAGATAAGGTGGTATAATCATCGTTAGTTCTCGTTCACCAGACACTAGGATGTGATACTATACCAGAAGAATATGCGTCTGATATACGGACAAAAGCATACGTGATGTGTAAACATACCCAACGCGTATTGTAACAATACCCTACGCGGCTCCCATATAGGGTGGGTATGATGTGATGGAGGGGATAAAAAATGTGTAATATTCAATACGCTTGTTGTTGTTGATCTCTCTTTCCTTTGTTTGCATCAAGGCACTAAAACATTTACGGATAGATATAGGTGTGTGTGTAGGGAACGTTAATCTCAGCGCTAAGGCATCAATGCGTTCAGACGAGCCTTGAAGGAGTTAACATTTCACAACGGCGGCTATTTCCTGTACTTCAAGGAGCGACGCTTGTAGAGTTGTATCTAAGACACACAGATGCCCCCAATGGTATGTTCTCCTTGTGGA
Source organism: Hanleya hanleyi (assembly GCA_036873755.1). Classification (NCBI taxonomy): domain Eukaryota; kingdom Metazoa; phylum Mollusca; class Polyplacophora; order Lepidopleurida; family Hanleyidae; genus Hanleya; species Hanleya hanleyi. Next base: position 31,927 of record JAVTVY010010046.1, read on the forward strand.
ATTTATATGGATATAGAAGGCCGCTTCGCATGTATCTATTTGAGTTTTACATTTGCCCTAATCAGTTTTGGAAATTGTTTATTTTGATTCAATGTTAATTCATGGGTTGATCATATATGTAGGCTATATACATTGCAAGTATAGTATGAGTTAAGAGGCTTATCTATTAGTTGAGCGGAAGCCAGGAAATGCTGAACCCTGTATGGTATAGACCACTGCATGTAGTTGAAGTGGTCAGGGAAACACGGACCGTTAAAGATAAGCTGATAATTGGTAGCTGGTACGAGCCAGAGATTGTCACATCAGGTCAATTGTATACTTGAATGATTTGCGCTGTATGTTAGAGAGATGCATATAGATAAATTGTCTTCCATTTAATATAATATACATGTATGCTATTTGAATCATTTTGGATAAACATGCCAGGCTGTATCAGTGTAAGCAGAGCTCAAGTGTCATACCGGTAGATCCCTTAATTAAGTGTTTGAATTGTGAGAAACTGGAGATTAGACCAAGCCTATGTGAAGTGTTTTGTTTACTCGACTGTATAAAACCGTGGTGTATAGTACACTAGGTTAGACTTTTAACATCTTGGTCTCCTGAGACAGTTGGCGTTTTGTCTCAGAAGTCATATAACATCATGACTTGATATTTAGACTATACGATCTGTCTACAAGAACTTTGATTGTGACCTACTGCTGGTTATTGTTTCAATTGCGTATACTTGTATTATTGGAACTTGGAGGATTGAATAAAATCAATCTCGGCTTCTTCATCGAGTTTTCTTGCGTCATCTTTCCATCTAGAGCAACACTAGATCTTACCTAGGACAGTCGTTTTTATGGTTATGAGAAAAGTGAACCATTGAGTGACGACGCTAGCCGAAACAACAAAAGAAGAAAACTCATTAAAAATTCTCATTGGCGCCCAACGTGGGGCAGGAAATAAGATGACGGAGCCGGTCAGAGAATGGCTGGATGAGTGTCAGCATGCCGTTCAAGGTCCCCAGAATGTGGCCATCGTGTCACGCCCCTCGGACTTCTCAACGTTTTCTCCAATCTACCATCATGTAGTTCTTGCGAACTTTGACAGCGTGCTGCAAACGATTGCGTTTGGCACTTTGTGTTTCAAAATAGGTGAAAATGGGCCTATGGAACGTGCTGTTGATTTGATGGAGAACTGTAGGACGGTGCTGGATTACGGCGGAGATGCCATGGAGATGATGTGGGTTACGGCAGCAGTTCAGCAGGCTTGATGCCTGTAAAAACAGATACACTTTTCGTCACACCGTTACTTTCCCCTTCTTGCATAACATTAAGGATGCTGTGACTGATGAGACAGGCCATATTTGGTACGTAACTGGCCCCAGCAGTGATCGACCAAAGGGAGATGTCAAGACACGGGCCGGTGCCAACCACGCCTGGCACCCAACGGAAAGTGTCCAGTCCCATCATCGACAGTGACGGACGAAACTAAATTGAAACTAAATTTATGAAATTCATTTGTTCGATTTGTATGAAAATGTGTATTTTCATATTATCTTCTGTGTGTAGTCAATGCAGTATTTCGACCCAAGCACTGTTCCTTCCTTTAACAGCGACATGTTTCTCTTCTTCCTTGGTGACGTGACAGCGTGTGCCAGAAACCTCTGGACCGAGTCCATTCCGTGGAACAATATCTACAGGTACAGTTTGATTCGTTTCATTTAACAGAGCCTTGTAAATGGCCGTAGTGATTGAAAAATAACTGTGTTGTGATATATTCTCTGCCTGGACTTCCCTGAACTTTCTGTCTGACGTTGTGAAGTTCCCACTGATTGACAATAGAGCGTGTGATGAACAGTGTGTAATTTACAGGAATGGGTCATGCCCTTACGAACTCAAAGACATTATTCTCTGATAATTATTTTTTTTGGAAAATTTTGGACTGAATCCCCAAACACGTTGGTAACATGTATTGAACAATCATGTTATATATGCCATAATCGTGCCTTATATGAATTGTTGACATCTCGTATATTGTGCATGTTTTGTTTAGTATTGATAATACTGCATGCCCAATGGTGAAATTGGTAGATTGCATGAATTCCTTTGTGACTCCTTTATTCCTTTATTTTTTTTATTAGGACGTTTATCGCGATTAGTTGCCATAATAGTGTTAGCTAGTAAGCTAAAACCCTTAACGTAATATTGGCTAAATGGAACTAAAATTATCGCGTACATGATCGACAGGTCCTAAGATACACTGAGTACATGTACGTACTAGTGGTTTGAAGCATATAGATGCTTAGTGGATGCTATGGAAGCATGTTCGTGTTGGTTGATGAACCTTCATAATCCCCGATTCGGCTAGGAGAGCCTGGATGTCGTGAATATTTGTGGTTATTTGTTTATTTTGGATCCTCAGATATAAGTCTAAGATGTTGGATGACAAATTGGTTTCAATTAACACGTATTGACAACTTCGTTAAGTGTCATACATAATTATGTCCAAGTCAACCAAGAATTTCTAGCTTTCATTATGAGTAACACGTAAGGTCCAAATGTTAACCTTTGCGGATGGAGTACCGTATATTACACTGGCACAGGCGATGCTAGAGAAATCCGATACTTGAGTGACAGTTATGGAAGACTGTTTGAGACATAACCACAGAATAATTGTGTCTGTGGTGAATATTTTTTTGTTTTTGTTGCAACAATATTGAGATGCCCTGTAGTGGTATGAATTGAATAATGCGCGTTGTTATTTTGTTTGTTAGGGTCAACATAAACAGTGTTAACGTTATGACCAGTTGCAAACGTTGAGTGGTTAACGAGAAGTTTTGATTAAGCATAGGTGCAAAGAGGTCTTTCATTTATTTTTGAATAACGATGGTTTGACCTAGCATTTTGACGAATAACTGAATTTTGTTCAGACGTGGAATCGGCGCGATGTGGCTCATGCTTGTAGAGATGCCGCTGTGCGTGATTAAGGTTTGAAGACTAACGAATCGGCAAGCGATGAGATTTTGACAAGTTGGATAAGCGTGGTGATATATAGTCGACTAATGGTGGAATATATGACATCGTTCTGATTTAACTTTTGAGGATGCTCAGATTGAGTCTGTAATGATATTAAATGACGAGCTGGTAAAATTAACGAGTAATAGCGATTTATTTCAATTGCATTACGTATTGTATCCAGACTGTATGTCAATATGTCTAGACTTCTGAATGAGTAACATTACCCCCTTGGAATGAGTTAAAGAGAGAATCCTGACAGGCAGTTGTCAGTTGAAGTGACGTAGCTACATATTCGTTTTGTGTGTGTGTGTCTATTGTGTTGTATTTGTGTGTTGTTAAAATTTGTTTTAAATATTGGGAAAGTACCTATTCCATTTCAATGAGGCCCATAAAGATGTTACACTTGGATTTCTGAAGTTGAATGTTAACCTGATCAGCTAATGTTTAATTTTTGGTAAACCTAATGTCTGCATTCTTAATTGTATTGAGTAAAAGACCCAGATACATTTTCTCGCATTTCACGAAGGCAAACATTTTAGATCGATAAATGGTATTTCATGGACATCTTTGAAAGGTCATTTTCTTGAGGTGTTAACGATGGTTCAAAACGTTTGGATGTATCCAGGAATGTACTTTTCACATCAATGTTGCTTAGTAAGACGTACAAGACAGATGAAACTATCTGTGATCTCGCCTATAACATCGATTCCCAAGTTTGATGTTTTAAATTGAGGTTAAAGTTTATCTTTATCGGCTAGCCCTTTGTGTGAGATTCAGGATTGAATCTTATTTGATTATAAAATGTCTTTATTAAATACGAGCATTGATTTATGTAATCGTGTAAGCATATTAAGCATGGTGGTATAATCGCATTTTTAAAATTCAATGTTTGATGTTTCTCAACCGTCAATTGACATTGTATTTGAAACGTGAGTTAAATGTCATTCTGCAGAATGGACATTTAACTTCTGGTGGGGAGTATATGTGGACGCTTCGCATGTATCTATTTGAGTTTTACATTTGCCCTAATCAGTTTTGGAAATTGTTTATTTTGATTCAATGTTAATTCATGGGTTGATCATATATGTAGGCTATATACATTGCAAGTATAGTATGAGTTAAGAGGCTTATCTATTAGTTGAGCGGAAGCCAGGAAATGCTGAACCCTGTATGGTATAGACCACTGCATGTAGTTGAAGTGGTCAGGGAAACACGAACCGTTAAAGATAAGCTGATAATTGGTAGCTGGTACGAGCCAGAGATTGTCACATCAGGTCAATTGTATACTTGAATGGTTTGCGCTGTATGTTAGAGAGATGCATATAGATAAATTGTCTTCCATTTCATATAATATACATGTATGCTATTTGAATCATTTTGGTTAAACATGCCAGCCTGTATCAGTGTAAGCAGAGCTCAAGTGTCATTCCGGTAGATCCCTTAATTAAGTGTTTGAATTGTGAGAAACTGGAGATTAGACCAAGCCTATGTGAAGTGTTTTGTTTACTCGACTGTATAAAACCGTGGTGTATAGTACACTAGGTTAGACTTTTAACATCTTGGTCTCCTGAGACAGTTGGCGTTTTGTCTCAGAAGTCATATAACATCATGACTTGATATTTAGACTATACGATCTGTCTACAAGAACTATGATTGTGACCTACTGCTGGTTATTGTTTCAATTGCGTATACTTGTATTATTGGAACTTGGAGGATTGAATAAAATCAATCTCGGTTTCATCATCGAGTTTTCTTGCGTCATCTTTCCATCTAGAGCAACACTAGATCTTACCTACGACAGTCGTTTTTTATGGTTATGAGAAAAGTGAACCATTGAGTGACGACGCTAGCCGAAACAACAAAAGAAGAAAATTCATTAAAATTTCTCATCCTGTGTGCATGCGCAAATCTCTGGTCATCGGTCTACAAAAGATTCAATAGGACATATTTGAACCAAGTATGGCCCACAATTCGCTGAAAACTCCCACCTCAACTGCACTTTCTCCACTACAGCCCGACTGCGCATGCGCAGCATGATACAAGCTAAAATAACCACCAGGCTGACTCTACGCCACGCTACGCTTCAATATGACACTCCACATGGTCCATTACGACCAGGTACCACCACCTTTCGCCCAAAAATATCCAGCACAGGAGTGGACATGCGCACGATGACGCCACCGGTTAGAATCGACCAACAATCTTGAGACACATACAGCGTAAACCAGATCGATGGCATCCCCACAATCTATACTTTATTCCCCAAACATTTGACCAAATTTCCATGTGTGCATGTGCAGAATGACACGACCGAACAAAATCACCAAACTGCTGGACACGATCGCACTGATCATAGACCCATACTAACAACATAGTACAGCACATACAGGTTATGTTTACTGCATATATCACCCGTTTTTATGGGCATTTTGTACCCCCAGAGAAGCGGAGATCCTCTTGTACCTCTCCCTCTTTATTGGAGAAGTTCGTCATGTAAGGATCTTCAAACCGGGAACACAGTGTGGGAACACAATGTGCAATACAGCGTGTCGGGTAGCTTTTCCAAGTTTAGCAAGGTTCCCTACATGTAGTCACCTATTGTGTTTTCCTTACATGACGAATAGGCCCTTTATTGAGCACACAACACAGAGAATATTCTATATCATGCCATGGTTTCTCCACTTACCACTCTGTTGGAGGTTGTGTCGGGAACCAGCTATCTTACCTCCCAATTTCAATGGTTCGATTTCTATGGCGGATCGACTCTAGTGGCTGGAAATACGCAACTCGAAAAATGATTTTTTCGCACAGTTATTGGCCCATTTTCTTCGCTCGTTGATTTGCCCAAAAGTCCGAGCGGTAAAGCTGATCGTGTGTCGCTAGAATCAGACGGCGATCCGACTTCTAATTGCAGGACGGGGCTTCCCCTTCACCGCGATCCAGAGGACATAATCACATTACGTAGCTTGTCATTGTTATTTCGTAGTCCAGACGCCAGGCCCGTGATTAGATCTGCATTAGTTCCAATAGAAAAGGAGTGAGTGAGTAGGATAGTATCTGTTCAATCGCGCACTGTAAAAACGCTCCAGACGACGACAAACCAACGGGAATACGATTGTAATGGTAAAGGTCTTTCTGTGTGTTCATCGTAAGGAATAGACGCGACGAACCACCTACAGGCAGTTGCTGGAAGGCATGGGTTAAGTCCAGTATGTAAACTTCTCTTTCCGAGACATATTGTCATACAGGCCTTCTATCTTGGGCAGGGATATTTTTCAGCTACCAGTGCTGTGGAGGCTAAGAATGTCCGGTGGCTAAGTGTGCCCCCCCTCCCCCCTCCTATCTTCTAACCCAGCTTAGACATTGGGAAAAAGTGTCCGTCCTTAATGAGTGAGTGAGTAGGATTTAACGGAGTAATAGCGATTTATTTCAATTGCATTACGTATTGTATCCAGACTGTATGCCAATATGTCTAGACTTCTGAATGAGTAACATTACCCCCTTGGAATGAGTTAAAGAGAGAATCCTGACAGGCAGTTGTCAGTTGAAGTGACGTAGCTACATATTCGTTTTGTGTGTGTGTGTCTATTGTGTTGTATTTGTGTGTTGTTAAAATTTGTTTTAAATATTGGGAAAGTACCTATTCCATTTCAATGAGGCCCATAAAGATGTTACACTTGGATTTCTGAAGTTGAATGTTAACCTGATCAGCTAATGTTTAATTTTTGGTAAACCTAATGTCTGCATTCTTAATTGTATTGAGTAAAAGACCCAGATACATTTTCTCGCATTTCACGAAGGCAAACATTTTAGATCGATAAATGGTATTTCATGGACATCTTTGAAAGGTCATTTTCTTGAGGTGTTAACGATGGTTCAAAACGTTTGGATGTATCCAGGAATGTACTTTTCACATCAATGTTGATTAGTAAGACGTACAAGACAGATGAAACTATCTGTGATCTCGCCTATAACATCGATTCCCAAGTTTGATGTTTTAAATTGAGGTTAAAGTTTATCTTTATCGGCTAGCCCTTTGTGTGAGATTCAGGATTGAATCTTATTTGATTATAAAATGTCTTTATTAAATACGAGCATTGATTTATGTAATCGTGTAAGCATATTAAGCATGGTGGTATAATCGCATTTTTAAAATTCAATGTTTGATGTTTCTCAACCGTCAATTGACATTGTATTTGAAACGTGAGTTAAATGTCATTCTGCAGAATGGACATTTAACTTCTGGTGGGGAGTATATGTGGACGCTTCGCATGTATCTATTTGAGTTTTACATTTGCCCTAATCAGTTTTGGAAATTGTTTATTTTGATTCAATGTTAATTCATGGGTTGATCATATATGTAGGCTATATACATTGCAAGTATAGTATGAGTTAAGAGGCTTATCTATTAGTTGAGCGGAAGCCAGGAAATGCTGAACCCTGTATGGTATAGACCACTGCATGTAGTTGAAGTGGTCAGGGAAACACGAACCGTTAAAGATAAGCTGATAATTGGTAGCTGGTACGAGCCAGAGATTGTCACATCAGGTCAATTGTATACTTGAATGGTTTGCGCTGTATGTTAGAGAGATGCATATAGATAAATTGTCTTCCATTTCATATAATATACATGTATGCTATTTGAATCATTTTGGTTAAACATGCCAGCCTGTATCAGTGTAAGCAGAGCTCAAGTGTCATTCCGGTAGATCCCTTAATTAAGTGTTTGAATTGTGAGAAACTGGAGATTAGACCAAGCCTATGTGAAGTGTTTTGTTTACTCGACTGTATAAAACCGTGGTGTATAGTACACTAGGTTAGACTTTTAACATCTTGGTCTCCTGAGACAGTTGGCGTTTTGTCTCAGAAGTCATATAACATCATGACTTGATATTTAGACTATACGATCTGTCTACAAGAACTATGATTGTGACCTACTGCTGGTTATTGTTTCAATTGCGTATACTTGTATTATTGGAACTTGGGAGGATTGAATATAATCAATCTCGGCTTCATCATCGAGTTTTCTTGCGTCATCTTTCCATCTAGAGCAACACTAGATCTTACCTACGACAGTCGTTTTTTATGGTTATGAGAAAAGTGAACCATTGAGTGACGACGCTAGCCGAAACAACAAAAGAAGAAAATTCATTAAAATTTCTCATCCTGTGTGCATGCGCAAATCTCTGGTCATCGGTCTACAAAAGATTCAATAGGACATATTTGAACCAAGTATGGCCCACAATTCGCTGAAAACTCCCACCTCAACTGCACTTTCTCCACTACAGCCCGACTGCGCATGCGCAGCATGATACAAGCTAAAATAACCACCAGGCTGACTCTACGCCACGCTACGCTTCAATATGACACTCCACATGGTCCATTACGACCAGGTACCACCACCTTTCGCCCAAAAATATCCAGCACAGGAGTGGACATGCGCACGATGACGCCACCGGTTAGAATCGACCAACAATCTTGAGACACATACAGCGTAAACCAGATCGATGGCATCCCCACAATCTATACTTTATTCCCCAAACATTTGACCAAATTCCCATGTGTGCATGTGCAGAATGACACGACCGAACAAAATCACCAAACTGCTGGACACGATCGCACTGATCATAGACCCATACTAACAACATAGTACAGCACATACAGGTTATGTTTACTGCATATATCATCCGTTTTTATGGGCATTTTGTACCCCCAGAGAAGCGGAGATCCTCTTGTACCTCTCCCTCTTTATTGGAGAATTTCGTCATGTAAGGATCTTCAAACCGGGAACACAGTGTGGGAACACAATGTGCAATACAGCGTGTCGGGTAGCTTTTCCAAGTTTAGCAAGGTTCCCTACATGTAGTCACCTATTGTGTTTTCCTTACATGACGAATAGGCCCTTTATTGAGCACACAACACAGAGAATATTCTATATCATGCCATGGTCCGTGATTAGATCTGCATTAGTTCCAATAGAAAAGGAGTGAGTGAGTAGGATAGTATCTGTTCAATCGCGCACTGTAAAAACGCTCCAGACGACGACAAACCAACGGGAATACGATTGTAATGGTAAAGGTCTTTCTGTGTGTTCATCGTAAGGAATAGACGCGACGAACCACCTACAGGCAGTTGCTGGAAGGCATGGGTTAAGTCCAGTATGTAAACTTCTCTTTCCGAGACATATTGTCATACAGGCCTTCTATCTTGGGCAGGGATATTTTTCAGCTACCAGTGCTGTGGAGGCTAAGAATGTCCGGTGGCTAAGTGTGCCCCCCCTCCCCCCTCCTATCTTCTAACCCAGCTTAGACATTGGGAAAAAGTGTCCGTCCTTAATGAGTGAGTGAGTAGGATTTAACGTCGTTTTCAACATTTTTTCAGTCATACTTAGATTGTGACTGTCCGCGCTCATTTTTTTGTTGTTCCGGAGATCGAGTAGAAAGTTTGGTAAGGGGGTCATAATACACCCACCCCAGGCCTGGACGCCTGTGTATGTGAACAACGCGATGTCAGACTCCAACAAAGCTACGTAGAGTACGTAGCTACAGTTTTCCCCTATGTTTGATCTCGTTTGCGAAAATGGAAGCGTTGAGAAATGAGAGAGTGTCTGGGGGACAAATCTTCTGCCAAAACCCTCACTATCGAGTCAAAACTTCTCTCAGATAGCTTGGTAGGAGATGCCAGTTGTTTCAATATTTTGTAGGTTTGAAACACATTAGACAAATCACGGATGTTGCCTGCTTTTCACGCCATTGGTCAAGAAGTATTGACTTAGCTAGTCGCTCGATATGGCCAGTCCTCTTCAATCTCGTTAAATACTGCTATACTAGTAATAGTCGCATTTTGCTTCAAATATTTCTCAAAAATACAAACAAAATTCAGGGAACTGTACCGTTACTGCCAATTTGTTCAACATGTGGTCACTTCAGCTCCATAACAAGAACACAACGCAGGTTGATGAGAACACGGTCTTCTCGACTCTCCGCTGTCCTTAGTTTTTATCCGTGGTGTCGTTAAGCTAGTTAGGCTTGATCGAAAAAAACCCTTTTGTCGCCAATTTTTAATTTATCGGAGTTCGAGGATGCCGGATGATGATGGATAATCTCTTGGTGGGAAACCGGAAGTGGCTTCATCATGGGGAAGGCCCCCTACGCACCACACCAATCGAGCCGCTTATGACAATAACAAACACACCAGAGGTGCTGGAATGGGGTAATTGAGGTAAACCCGAAACCATTGATGGGACAGGGGTCCGCCAGAATACACTGCATTGGACTGGATTCTCAAGACGAGAAAAATGTAAATACTATTTTTGTTGATTCGACACATATCTCTTCTGAAAATATATGCAGTATGCGAACGCACGAAATTAGTAATGAACGCCGACTTCACGGAGAAGGACGCGGCTGCGAATGTGTTGAAAACTGGGGTCTTGCAGCGAGAGCGGAACGAGGTTTGCAAAGTCTGCTCGGTGAATAACACTACACAAGATACTTCCGAGGTAAAGAAATATGAATAAAAGATATGAAATTGTAACGATCTGTTCTTTTTAGTTCAACCAGATAACACGGGACAACTCGGTCAATGACTTTAAAGTGGAGATCCATCAAGAAACGTAGGCTGTAATAAACATGGGAATTACGAGCGTCAGGTACATCATTCATAATTCAGCCGTCGTCCATTAAAGAATATCCGCGTCCTTAACCTATTGCATATTCCGTATAACAGCATTAGCATTAAATTCGAAAAGATAACCATAGTACCGGTATATTCAAACATAGGCTCGTTTCCTGCAAGAGAAAAGCGGTCAACAGTTTTAAATGATGCCGTCAAGACATCATGGTGTATTTTTAATCCATATGATATTCTTTGTAAAGTCATCATCTAGAGAATGATGTATCTCAGTCACGCTTTGATTGTGTTCATATGAGCACCATGAGGATATTGAAGTACATGGGTTTGTACGGCCCCTAGCCCTGGGTTAAGCGGAATTAGACACAAGTTACGAAAGGTAACGCCATAGGTCTTGCACGCTATGCTCGTATTTTGCTATCAGCATGCGATATGTATCGCCAAAACATGGGAGTATATATCCTTGATTGTACCCTTGTATTGTTGGGGACGGTTTCCTGACTGGTTACTCGAACAAAGTGAATATGGCGGAGTTTTTCGAACATATTCCTTTATTGTAGAGAAACTGTTCAGAAGAGAATTAAGAGTTTTGTGAAGATTTGCATGAGAATTTTAGGAATTGTATATTGGAACCGCGGTGGACATCGCATAAAGGCCAGGCATTACTCATGGATGTAAAGATACACAGGCAATTGGCTCTGACTCGTTCTTATCTGGGAATGTCAGTGATATCCCGTGATATATGGTTCCATGTGGCCGTCACTCACTTCATAGTAACAGGTTCTTGCTGGGGTTCTTTGACGGATCCGGAGGCAAATTGCTTCTTTGAGTGCCAAACGGGCGATTCCCGTCATTTGGGATTTTTTAAAATGCCAATAGAGACTTCCACTGACAAAACGGGTATTGGTGCTGTAGTGGAAACCCGGGGTACATATATAAAATATATTCGCCTGTCCGGTTCCGACAGCCAGCTGAATCATGCGCTAGAAATCATCCTCGATATATATATATATACGGAAAGTCGACTCATCCATTCGTGCAGTCGGTGCACTGACGGAAAGTCGACTCGTCCATTCGTGCAGTCGGTGCACTGTTCGGCCAGTGCTGGAAGCTCGAAGGAAATAGGTCCAAGGAAATATGAGCGATATAGAACTGAGCTTACCGAGAACAGAAGTGGTTTATCCGCGGATAAGAGTTTGCTAGATATTGGTGCGCATTAGACAAGGGTAAGTGTTTATTTACTCATTCCGAAATAGCGTTTGGAATTTTCTTCACCGGCATGTTATAACGGGGCTCCGCCCAGATATATACGGTTTACATGGATCAAAAAAGTGTCAGCCTCTTTTAAGCATAGGTTTTTATTTTTGGAAAATTGATGGTAATTTTTCTGCTGGGTTATTTCTGCTGTTCCCCTTTTTTGCAGCCACGAACCCCACCCTTGTCTACTGTCCGTGTAACACTTGACAATTCAGCTTCCCATCTTGCAAAATTGAAAGTAGAAAGATGGAAAGCTCTACATCGCTCCCGTGTTCGAGCGTTCCGTCTCGCAAAGTTGAAAACTGAAAGATGGAAAGCTCTACATCGCTCCCGTGTTCGAGCTTTCCATCTCGCAAAATTGAAAATAGAAAGATGGAAAGCTCAGCCTCGCTCCCGTATTCCAGCTTTCCAAAATGAGTTTATGTCATATAGAAATACGAGAGCGATACTTTATTAAAATTGATCTGGTTTCTCCAAACTTGCAACATTTGCATTTACGACAATGTGTGCGTGTAACCTTGCAAAGTTCAATTTTTATTTTTGTTTGTTTTCGGTTTCTCAAAATCAAAAATTTAAATTTGACATTCAATTTTCAATTTTCGTTTTTCGTTTTACTTCGCCCAAAAATGAAAATCGAATATTGAAAATTGCCTCGACTTGCCCGTTTTTCGTTTTTTGATTTTAACTTTGACGCTTCAATGTTAACTGCGCACGCGCAGGGCTTATGATGTCACTTCCGGTCCGCCGATAGTATAGGAAGCGCAAATAGGATTGTATAGGCAGGTATATAGCCATAGTGAGAACAGCGGGATGCCACCTGTCCAGACCGGTGTTGTGCATCTTTACAAGTCCAGGTAAATCGTGAATGAACGACTCCATCTCGAACATTTCATCCCCCAAGGTTATTTTGAATTAGCATGTCGGTATCCCAAGCCGGTGGTTTTTGCTTTGACTCTCGATGTCGATTTCAGCCTGACATCAAAGTTATGCCAGCGATGTCACATCTCAAACCGTGCAGTGGATTGGCGTAATGAGCTAGCTGAGTCTGTTCACTAATGGTATTTTTATCCAGAACTACCATGGGCAACTAACCAAGGCAGTGTATAGATACCCAAACAAATCGATCGATACACTGGCTCCCGATGATGGCCTGGCGGGTCACATGCCTCTCACGCTCCACACCGACACGATTTGCGTTTTCTATGATACTCGTCGTATCGGAAGTTACATCATAACCCTTCCACGTGCGAACTTAACATTGATACGTCAAAGTTAAGATCAAAAAACGAAAAACGAACAAGTCGAGGCAATTTGCAATATTTGATTTCCATTTTTGGGCGAAGTAAAACGAAAATTGAATGTCAAATTTCAATTTTTGATTTTGAGAAAACGAAAAACAAAAAGTGAAAATTGACGGTCAAATTTCAATTTTTGATTTTGCGAAACCAAAAACAAAAAAACGAAAATTGAACTGTGCAAGGTTACACGCACACATTTGTCGTAAATGCAAATGTTGTAAGTTTGGAGAAATCAGATCAAATCGGTCTCGTATTTCTGTATGACGTAAACTCATTTTGGAAAGCTGGAATACGGGAGCGATGCTGAGCTTTCCATCTTTCTACTTTCAATTTTTCGAGATGGAAAGCTCGAACACGGGAGCGATGTGGAGCTTTCCATCTTTCAGCTTTCAACTTTGCGAGAAGGAATGCTCGAACACGGGAGCGATGTAGAGCTTTCCATCTTCTACTTTCAATTTTGCGAGATGGAAAGCTCGAACACGGGAGCGATGTGGAGCTTTCCATCTTTCAGCTTTCAACTTTGCGAGAAGGAATGCTCGAACACGGGAGCGATGTAGAGCTTTCCATCTTCTACTTTCAATTTTGCGAGATGGAAAGCTCGAACACGGGAGCGATGTAGAGCTTTCCATCTTCTACTTTCAATTTTGCAAGATGGAAAGCTGAATTGTCAAGTGTTACACATTCAGATTATTATGATTGCCGAAATGGCAAATACAATTTTGACATCATTAAATCGCGTAGCTAATCCATATGTAGGCGGTCCCAAGTCTTTGTGTTTTAGTATATCTTATGTAGCTATACATCTATGCTGGTAAAATAATACTTTGAGCACTATTCTTTAGGCATAGTTTGTTTTACAGCCTGCCAATTTGTACATTTCACTCAACGGCAAGACTAACGTCTGCAACTAGAATAACTACATACCGTATCCAATAACTCCAAACTTATC
>JAVTVY010010047.1:0-46415 GCA_036873755.1 Hanleya hanleyi
AACCGGAAACAGGCTAGAAACTTGATAGCAGTTTCCGGTCCATTTCCGCTCCATTTTCGATGCATTGGAAACAGAGCGGAAACTAACATCAGTTTCCCACCCGTTTCCGCTGAAGCGTAATCTGGGCGGAAATTTAAGGACAGCTTTCCGTCCAGTCTCCGTGCACCGGAATCTTAGCGGAAACCTATGTCAGTTTCCGACCTGTTTCTGCGCAACCGGAAACAGGCTAGAAACTTGATAGCAGTTTCCGGTCCATTTCCGCTCCATTTCCGCTCCATTTCCGATGCATTGGAAACAGAGCGGAAACTAACATCAGTTTCCCACCCGTTTCCGGTGAAGCGTAATTTGGGCGGAAATTTAACAACAGGTTTCTGTCCAGTTTCCGTGCACCGGATTCTTGGCGGAAACAAAAACACCTGTTTCCACTGGTTTCCGCATCACGGAAACAGGCTGGAAATGGGGTGTTACAGTTTCCAACTGGTTTCCGCCAAGAATCCGCATTTTTGGAAACCAGTACATTTCACCCAGTGACTGTTCATTATTAGACCTTAAGAACTATTAATCACAGAGCTCTGAGATGGAGAGTCTACGGATATGCTCTGAGGATATAAGAAATTCAGTAAAGCTTTGTTGAATGCGTTGGCGTTTGATATTTCACATAGACTAGGCGAAAATAGTATTGCTCATTCTTGATTCATGGACGCGGATATTCTTTAATAGACGACGGCTGAATTATGATTGACGGACCAGACGCTTGTAATTGTTCAAATGCCATTGTTGACCAATATTAAGCGATTATAATATATTTTGTTTTTCTGGAATAACCATTCCTGGATAGTCATTTATGGTGTTCAAAGGCTGTAAATATGCTTCAATTATTTTCTTTCGACAATTCAAATCCTTTCATAGCCACTTGAGCACGCTAAAAAATCGTATCGCATACTTCCTAGGGTATCGCATCAATTAATAAAGAATCGCAGAAATGAAACGAAAACATCGGAGAGCATCTGTTTAAGGGTGTGTTTTCGAGTAGGTTATAGTTGTTTTCAGGCGTGAGGTAGAAAGCAAGAGGTCATTGAATGACACACTTAGCAGCGTATGAACTATTGACACATCACATGCATCTGCTGACATTGCACCAATGATAAGGCCTACCCGGCTGATGAGGGTCATTTTGTGTGTTTGCGCCTATCTGACCAGACAGCCGAACAGATCTTGCACATACAAAAGTGCAAAACGTGCACTGCTGTTTAACCATGCCCAGCCTAAGGGAGCAAAAATGCCTCCTCACCAAACTTTCTGTGTTATCTCCGGAAAGACAAAAAAAAAAAGAGAGCGACATTCCGTACCTTTATAGTTGATCATATTGGGGCCATTTTTGAGCCCATTTGCATACACCCTCGAGTACTGGATCAAGAGTAAATTCAAGAAGGGGGCCACGTTGGGTATCAGAAACGTGATGTTTCCGTAATTTTTCTTCAAGATTTCTGCTTTTCCGCGACGAAATGTGGGCAAAAGCTAATTTATTTGACATCAAATTAATATTATCATGCAGATTTTGCGGAGAAATTGCATAAATAAAACAATAGAAGAATCTGACAGAAAATCGCCCCAAAAATGCCGTTTGTGACGTCATCAAAGAGGCCATCTTGGATTTTTTTTTACATTGACTGGTAGAGCTTGACCCAAAGGTATAGTGTGGTACGTTTCACCCCCTAGCTCAAGAGGTCAGGAAAACAATTGGGGGGTAAGGTAATAATGTCCAACGTAAAAAGTCTTTCGATTACTGAAGATCTTTTATGGATGATGACAGAACCGCGAACACCAGACAGGTAATTTACACTGAAATTTATAGACGTGACTGAGATAACGATGTGCGTGATCTCAGATATATGGGGCCACCAAAACTAACGAGGCTATGGGATAACAAGTTGGGTAACTAAAACGCCAGGTCAAATTTGCGATAATTGGGCGTCGTCCGCAAGCACTACGTCAATAATCACAAATTCTATAACACACCTATTACACACTGATAACCGTGCAATTATTAAACGATTTGGCACGGCTAAGAACTTTGTGACGTAAGAAATCTACACCCGTGATCTTGACACGCACAGGTGTTCACTCGAGAGAATCCATATAACAGAGCGGTTGATAAATGACAGGAAAACTTCTCCTCTGCCTATAAACAAATAGAATAGATACCCTGCAAGTAGGAACTTTATTTTAAAGGCAGAAAATGTATAATCGCAGATATTACAAACCAAAAGGGGCATACGAGTGTTACACAATAAGAAACAGATCAACAAGAGAAACAAGACGTGCTTTCAGATAAGAATTATCTAGAGAAGCGGAGATTGAAGAGTTCATAGGAGACTCAGATGATGAATCTCTTCTTCCTGTTTTAAATGCAGACACAACACCAGTGTGTTCAGCTGAAGAAAGGTAGATTTCCCTCCGCTGACGATGACAAATTAAGAGATCTGGCTAACAAACGAAATGAACCATGAACCGACATGCAAACGAAATGGGAAATACGGATATTTAAAGGTATTAAATTCGTTTTATATTATTAATAAAGACGTAAAATTCCGTTTCAAGTTTAACTGTTGATTTCATCGTGAAATTGATTAAGAATGACACACAAATTGGCTTGTATGCATGTATGTTTCACACAGTCTCAGGTGGCAGAATGACTGCGCCCCTTTCCGAGAGACCACGTAAAACTCGTCCATTGATGTTGGCGCGCTGCCAACTGAGGCGGAAGGCACATTTCAACAAAGGGAAGAAAGGTTGCCATATTTTTCCATTCCTTCATGGTAATCTTTGTTGATAATCAATTTGAGTAGTGCAATAGAATAAAACTAATGTTTCCATAGGCGTGCTAAATCATTATTTTTACGCACGGTTAGTGTGGGAAAGTTTATAAATTTTAGAGCGTGGGCTTCGCCCTTGCCCTAAAATATAAACTTTCCCATAATAACAGTGCGTAGAATAACGATTTAGCTCGCCTATGAAAACATTATTTCTTAATTCTATAACACTTACACCTACTACACGCTGATAACCTTGCAATTATTAGACGATTTAGCACCGTTAAGAATTTTGTGACGTATGAAATCTACACCCGTGATCTTGACACGCACAGGTGTTCACTCGGGGGAATCCATTTCACAGGGCGTTGATGAATGGAAGGACACACTCTCTTCTGCCTGTACAATCGAATGAACAAATAGAATGGATACCCTGCAAGTAGGAGCTTTAGTTTATTTTAAAGGCAGAAAATATATAAATGCAGATATTTGCAAACCAATTGGGACATACGAGCGTTACACAATAAGAAGCAGATCAACAGGAGAAACAAGACGTGCTTTCAGATATGAATTATCTAGAGAAGCGGAGATCGATGAGTTTATGAGAGACTCAGATGATGAATCTCTTCTTGCTGTTCTGGATGAAACACAACACGAGTGCGATCAGCTGAACAAAGGTATATTTTCCTCCGCTGACGATGAGAAATGAAGAGATCTGGCTAACAAACGAAATGAATCAGGGACCGACAGGCAAACGAAATGGGGAATACGGATATTTAAAGGTATTAAATTCGTTTTATATTATTAATCAAGTCTTAATCAAATGAGTAATTTCTGTCTTAAGTTTAACTGTTGGTTCCATCGCGAAATTGATCAAGAATGCCACATAAATAGGCTTGTGTGCATTATGTTTCACTCAGCCTCAGGTGGCACAAAGACTGCACCCCCTTCTGAGAGACCACATAAACTCGTCCATTGATATTGGCATGCTGCCAACTGAGGCGGAAGGCACATTTCAACAAAGGGAAGAAAGGTTGAGAAAGTTTACCATATTTTTCATTGTGATCATTGTAATCAATTTAATTAGTGCAATAGAATAGAAATGATGTTTTCATAGGCGTTTACGCACGGTTAGTGTGGGAAACTTTATAAATTTTATTAAAAATTTGGAAAAAAGTTTAGGAAAAATATAAACTTTCCCACATTAACCGCGCGTAAAATAACGATTTAGCACGCCTATGAAAACATTATTTTTTAAATCCTACTTGTTTGCTGCTCGTACCCAAGGCGTGTGTGGAGAAGAAAAATATACCGATAATTCCAGCTAGAGTGAAGCGGTCGATACATTTCAGTTTTTTAGCAACAAAACACCTTGGGAAAACAGGGTGTATTTGAGGATATACTGTCAGACTTCATGCGTTTATAGATTCAACCAGATAACATGGTGATCAGACGGGGTAGATGCGATAGAAGGCGGCGAGAAATATCAGCATTCATATACAGAATTGTCCTGTGTGTTCCGTGTAGTACAAATACATTTACAATTCCATAAGCCAGTTCTCATTTGATGAACATGGAAACATAAAAGAAGGGTGTTATTGCACCGTTGCACCTCGAAAACCAGGGGGGAAATGCCAACGCACGAATTAGGGTATAATGGCCGCCATAGTTTTCCGTAATGTCAAGAATGGTGAGCACAATCCTTGATGACACCTGCTTCTGAGCACTGACGTTGGTAGACTGGGTCTCATTCTGTCGTAGTTTTATCTCCTTGGTGAGAAGAAATCCGACAATTAACCCTAATGACAGGAAATACCCAACATGACACTAATCCCATACAGCACTGGATTAACTGTGGGCAAATATCTATGGTAGGTAACATTTTCGGTTGTTGTCAAGGATACAAGTCCAACTAATTGAAAGATAAATGTTCCAATAGCCAAACCAAGACCAAGATGACGAAGCATGCCGATGTCATTGTATAGACGATGATGTAGCGCTTGTGGTGAAAATCGACCGAGTCAAAAACAGATAGCGAACCACAAAGAATGAACACAGTGCAAAACAAAATGTAATCGTTTCTTTCATAATAAGTCATCGCAGAGAGCAGTAACAATATAGTATGATGTTGCAGAAGCGTCAGATCATCAAATCCCTGGATTGTGAGGATAAGGTATGTTGGAGATCTGCTTGCCTTAGGACCGAGACGATCAGCGTCGCGTTACCAGGTACAGCAGCAGGAACAGCAAGAGCCAGAAGGGTAAGTTGCTGAACACGATCGATGCCCCATTGTTGAGAGAAAATTCCCTTGTGAAATTGGCTGTGAAATTGGACACAGCTCTGAAGGTTCCCTTCGGTAATGGCATGGTACGTCCAATATTTTCCATTGTTGTAATTCCCAATATCCTGAGTTGATCCAGTTACAAGGATTGGCACCTAATCTTGAGCGACAGACCCACGATGTGTTGTCAAATGCAACTACAACAGAACTGTTATAGCCCACTGAGCTGCAGATTTCTGTTGGTTTGCGTAGGATTGGTCTTCTGTAAATATTATTAACGCAATTATTATATAATAGCTTACATGCATATTGTGACCTATGCCGTTCAAAGTAAGGTATGACATAATGCAAGAAAATTCGTAATGATTTAATGCATTGACACTGACAATAACTCCTCGCAATGTTTGCGCACTTATCGATAGAGAATGACTGAACCCGGTAAATGTCTCTACAATATCGGGTGACCCTGTATTATAACTTCCGCAAACAGTATTTGCAGAACAATCAGGAGATAAAGAGAATTGCTTGTCAAAGTCAGATTTTATTGTATTACATTTTCAATGATTCTGGAAGTTATTTACCGAAAACTCCAGGTATCGGAACATTATAGATTAAATAATGTAGTCAGCAATTACGTGATAATTTACCTGTCGTCATCTCTTCTTAAATCCCCACAAATCGGGGTTTATTTGGTCCTGCTGAATCATGGTCACGGATAGATCAAGGTCAGTGTCCACCATTCGCTCAAGTTCGGTGAACAACGTTGGGCAAAAAACGTTGGGGTTCGGTTGGCACTGGTGGCTGATGCAAGTCAGCCATTGCACTCTTCGTCCTCAAAGCCTGTGATATATACAAGTTATTATGATCGTAGTTTGTGACTGTGGTTAACGCTACCTGGCGGGGGGGGGGGGGGGGTGGAAAGTTACCCCCCCAGTGAACTTTTCTCTGCTGCTCCGAAACGAAAACACCGAGGAGGCTAAAACCTGGTGACTTTTAAGCTTATCTTATTGGGGTCATTTTGAGCCTGTTTTCATATACCCCCGGGCAGAGGATCATTGGTAATTTCAAAATGGCGGCCATGTGGTATCCGCGAGAGTCGTGTTTTTCAATCTTTTCGCTCCATTTCTTCACATTTTCCTTACCTAAAAGGCTAATTTTTATTTATTTTATTTATGCAAAAGTAATTATTCTGTATTTTATTTGATTTTTTTCGAGAGAAAAATCGGAAAAATTAAAAATTCGAAAAATCGACCCCAAAATGGCAAAAAAAATGGCTTCCGAGAAGATGACGTCACTGTGACGTCATCATGGCGGCCATCTTGGATTTTTTTACATTTCCCGGTAGAGCTTGAACCCAGGATACTGTGTGGTAAGTTTCAGCGCTCTAGCCTTAGTGGTAGAGAAAATATATAGGGGGGGGGGCACTTTCCGCCCCCCCCCCAGGCTGCGATACTCCCCAAATCGCCCAGGCCAGATAGGGTTAACATGGTTGAAAATGAAGCTCTTGTTGGCGTTGATATTCAGAATACTCTGTGTTCGAAACAAGAAACGTGCCATAGGACTTCGCCAGCTATAGCTGACGTATTAAAAAAATTAAACAATATGATGTTAAATATTTGTTCAGTCCAGTCCGTGGCATATTCAGAAGGTAACGCCCGGAAACACACCGGCGACGTTGGGCCAGCGATGGGTTTTGTTTCGCGCCGTTGTTCTATGGTCGCGGTTGGATCATGGTCGGTGACCACCATTGGTTCAGGGTCGATGAACGCTGGGTACAAATTTGGTTAGCACAGTTCGCTGATGTGACATTGATGGTGCAACTGCCGTTGAACATTTCGTCCGCGAGGTTTGCCTTCTGTACAAATCATTGCGATTGCAGATTTTGACTGTGGTTAACGTGTCGTAGAATGAAACCCTTTTATGGCGTAGGCCTATGTCCTCACGTACTTTTGTTTTGAATAGGAATTTGCATTCTGCTAATATTGTCCCCGTCTGCGCCTTCTCCTCTATGAACGCTGCTGAACGCGACGCTACTCACTAACTCTCCCACTCAGTCACTCACTCACTTTTTTTCTATGTTACGGTCACATAGTTAATAAATTTCCATTAGATGATTTGATATGGCTATTAAATCATTGTACTGAGATATAAATCGTCACCTGTGTTTTGTTTTAGATATGCACTCAGCAAGGGCGGATCCAGCCAAAATTCATAGGGGGGGTCAACTATCACAGCCCAACAGGCGAGGGTCCAGGGGCCGCCTAGGCCCCGGAAGCTCCGGGGTCCTAGATCGCCAGAGATGCGTTCTGAGCGTTTTCCCGGAAAGAAAACTGATAATGTATGCAGATTTATGGTTCTATTTTCACGATTTTCCCGCAATTATAAGCACGCATCGATATTGAAAAAGTCGCACCTCATGCCTGCATCGATTGACTTTCTAGTTATATTTAAAACATACAAAACGATGGCATTTAGTTCACGGAAGGGAAACCAATATGCCTACCGATACCGTTCATTCACGAAAAGATAAAACAAGGAAATCCTCACAGCCCAACAGGCGAGGGTCCAGGGGCCGCCTAGGCCCCGGAAGCTCCGGAGTCCTAGATCTCTGGAGATGCGTTCTAAGCGTTCCCACTTCCCTTGTTGTGTTGTAATTTAACAGGAAATAAATTCGAACATAATGTATGCAGATTTATGGTTCTATTTTCACGTTTGTTTCGCATTTATAAGCACGCATCGATATTGAAAAAATCATACTTCATGCCTGAATCCATTTGACTTTCTAGTTATATTTAACAGATAAAAAATCGATGACCTTTACATCATGGAACATTAGAACCAATATGATACCGATTCATTTACACAAAGCTAAAATAAGCGATCCTCACAGCCTGACAGGCGAGGGTCCAGGGGCCGTCTAGGCCCCGGAAGCTCCGGGGTCCCAGATTGCGGGAGATGCGTTTTACACGTTTTCCAGGCAATAAATCTGAACACAATGTAGGTAGATTTATTGTTCTATTTTCACATTTGTTTCACATAAACACGCATCGATATTGAAGAATATGCCTGACTCCATTTGACTTCCTGGTTTAACGCAAACAAAACAGGCCTATAACACACCACTACACGTGGTGCGCTCGCGGCGATAATATCTGAGTTTAGATACATATTGAAACTCCAACTTAAATAGTACACTCACAAACTACATGAATAGATGATGGTCTGTTTAATATACATATAGATACTCTAATGACATAATCCACATTCATTTAATTTACATATCATTTCAAGACATTATTTCTACGTGGAATCCCAGGGTTCGCTGATCCCTCAAAAAAAAAAATAATAATTTAAGTTTCATGGGGGGGGTCCGGACCCCCCTGACCCCCCCCGTAGATCCGCCCTTGCTCAGAATATTGGATGGGGTCCTCTGACTTCTGATCAGCACACCGGTATTCGGGGTCATGTGCTGAGTATTAGTATTTTGTATCTGTCAACAGAAGAACATTCAAACACTGACAGAACAATGTACTATATCCGATGAGAATTTCCTTGAAAAGGTTTCCACAAAATTCATCGGCGCCTATCGATGCTGTATTCGACTGCCTTTTGGAATATAGTCACAGAAATTCTACCTCCGGTTTGACGAAGAGCTGAGAAGTGTTGACGACGTCTGGCGACTGATAGGCAAACATATGAATCCACAAGAAAGCCCCCCTCGGCTCTCCACATTCAGAGTAGAATACGGAGGATTCTAAGACATAGCGGCGCTTTTTATGGAAAGTATTAAGTAAGCACACACATCCTAGTCTAATATCGGAATTACGTACGCTAGCTCTGGAGCTGTGATCACAGATCAGCTCAAATAAGTCACTCATCTTATGTTTGGATGAGCATCGAGGTCGTCTGATGAAGTACACGCCTCAACATACGGTAAACATGGTAAATGCAGGCTAGAATACGGAGGATTCTAAGACCTAGCCGTGATTTTATTGCAGGTATTTATACGGAAAGTATGAAGTAAGCACACACACCCTAGCACAGTCTTGTATCGGAATTACATAAGCTAGCTTGGATCTGTGGTCACAGATCGACTCAAATAAGTAATACATTTAAAGAGGTAAAAGCGTCATTTAAAAAATATTCAGCAAATAACATATTTCGATAAAAGTTATTCAGTAGTTGAAAGCAACTATGGTGAACGTGTTTCTGTGACCTCATTTTTTAATATCACGGGCATTGAAATCACACTTCTGACATTCTCTGAAAAACGTAACAGCACCTGCACTTGGCTCCAGTGCCTGAGATGACGTCAGAAAACGCGCACTGGCATTCCGAGCGTGATGCTTTGCAACGTCATACTCGATCTTAGAACTTCTATCGCACTGTGACGGCTTCTAATGTGATGTCATGGATACCTGATCACGTTATCCGACGTCATCTCAGTCATTTCCCATTTTCATGTTGTTCACTAGACCGAACTGAAGAATCTGACAATATTGATCCCTATATGAAATACGAGATTTCAATACTTGAAAATCTTTTGGCAAATGTTGCAAGTGATCATGCTGTTCAGTTTACCCGAACAACTAAAATCACGCTACTACCTCTTTAAGGAAATGGAAGACAGTTCCACATTAAGCTTCCTGAAGCGTCCACCTTTGACTTCTTTTATGATTATAATATTTCCGATCACTTCTCAACACAGAGAAAAAAAATATATACTTCACCAGTTAGGCGAATCGAATTGAAGAAAATATATAAGAAACATCAAATAAAGCGAAGCCAATAAGCCATCATCCGTAATATGGGAAGCAGACAGTAAACTAATTCTAATTTGATGGAATTTCACAGCACCATATCGATTAAAAGTGGACATGGCAAGTCGCTGTTCTATTAACAGCTTAGGCTGCCGCCTGCTTCACGCTTAGTGCATCTCATTATGCATGAGGACTGAAATGTTGTCTAAAGAAATCCCTCAAACTCCCAAATTTAATACAAATTCGTTTAGCAATGAACATTTGCGTGATGTATATATTCACGTTGAGAATACGAGCTGCTTTTTCAATAACTTCACAACAGACAGCGTATAGTAAAGCTCCCACACGGCTAGATATGCGCATGCGCAAATGAAGTCAGCAAAATGACAACCACAAACCCAGAGGCTGAAGTGCAACCTTTATACCTAAGCCAATGAATTAATGCGTTGCACGAGGAAACGTCTCATTACACACTCATGTGAAAACTATTTTGACTGGTCAAATCCAATTAAACCTCAGTCACAATGATCCTGTCAAACTTGGGGAATCACTCTGTGAAACGGTTTTATTTATATGCATATTTTCCCGACCAATTTCTTACGTAAACATTAAATATACAACTATACAATTTATGTTACGATTTCGAACTGGATAACATCTTCATATTAAAAAACAAGTTTGTCTTCAAATCAATTTCAACTGGATATAATAATTACTCACAGACAAAGGTATTTTGGGAAATGTATCAGAACTCTTAAAGAAATAGGTCATAGGGAAAGGTGACCTACATAGAGAAAGGTGACCTACATAGGGAAAGGTGACCTACATAGGGAAAGGTGACCTACATAGGGAAAGGTGACCTACATAGAGAAAGGTGACCTACATAGGGAAAGGTGACCTACATAGAGAAAGGAAATTCCGTGCCCGTTTTTGTTCGAATTGCAATGGTTATATGTTTTTGATATTGCTCTAATACTATTGGGCGAACAATCCTTAAATTTGAAGCAAACATGGATTTAAAAGACGCGAGTTATAAAACTCGAAAATCGGACCTAATGGATGGATATACTGTTCAACAAGTCAGACAACTATGTATAATTTATTTTGATTTTAAGCCGAGATAAAATATACTGTAGAGTTTACGTTCGTGCTAGCGACCTCCAACTCATTCCTTCCCATCAGCAATACGAGTAGACATGTATGTTTCATATGAAGTTGATTTTCTGGGACACCAGTTGACTACTCATTGTCTGCAATGCTGTTTTGCCTACATACTCCGCATTCCAGAACTGCTGTTGGTGTTTTCGGCAGTTAACCTAAGACATGGCATTAGTATTCCACCGTATGGCACTATCCAACGAAGGCTTGGGTATAGGGCATAAAAACAAAACCGACCTGATTTCGAAGCATTTTCCATGCCTTAGGTGTGAAGCTTCTCGGCGACATAAAATATGGTGGCCATGAGAGTACCGTTACACATATACGTTATAAAAGTGTTTTCGCTAGTTCCATTGCGTTTGCATCCCAGTGTGCATACGAACGAATTTCTCTCATATACAAGGAATACAATTGTGGGAAATTGGCGGGATAACAGATTCCGACAACATCACTCTACTATGTCCCATCCGTCGATGAATTGTGTTAACCCTATCTGGCCTGGGGGAGGAGGGGGGCACCATGGCCCCCTACCAAACTTTCTGCGCTATCTCCGGAACGACAAAATATAGAGAGCTGAAACTCCATGACTTTATAGTTTATCATATTGGGGTCATTTTGAGCCTATTGGCATAACCCCCCGAGCAGAGGATCGTGGGGAAATTTAAGATGGCGGCAACGTGGGGTACCAGAAAATTGATGTTTTTGTCACATTTCTTCAAAATTTCTGTTTTCCGCGATCAAAAGTGGGCAAAAACAATTTTATTTCACATCACATTAATATTTACTAATTTATCATGCAGTTTTTGAGGAGAAATTGTATAAATAAAAAATTGGGGAAATCCGACCGAAAAATCGACCAAAAAATGCCGTTTTTGAAAATGACGTCACTGTGACGTCATCAAAGCGGCGATCTTGGATTTTTTTTTTACATTTTCTGGTAGAGCTTGATCCAAGGGTATAGTGTGGTAAGTTTCAGCCCCCTAGCTCAAGGGATAAGAAACATAATTAGGGGGGACCATTTCGCCCCCCCCCCCCCCAAGGCCTGAACAGGTAGCAAAAAGCCCAGGCCAGTTACTCTTCCTGGGATAGCTATCAGTCGGTCTAGGACATAAGATTTCACCACAGGAACATATGGCGGATTTTATGGATAGAAGAATATCCATATTTCTTATAGTGACTCGATGTGTTGTCAATGGGAGGCTTGCACAATACAGCCAACAGATAATACGGAAGTGCTAGTCCAGTCAGTTAGCTACCAGTTCAAACTCGATAAAGCAGGAAGTGGTGATCACAGATTCTGATTCAGTATCTGGTATTTTTCAAGTTCTCATAGTGAAGAAAATATCGCTAATCCCACCTTCTCAGATATCGAACTACTGACCAGCACTCACTTCTCGCCGAAGTATATTGTGAGTGATGCGTCATTTGAAGAAAAGTATGGCTAATTATACGAATTCGACGGACAATGTGAGCGAATCAGATTGGCTGATGCAAAACTGGAGCGTCTTATGTGCTAGACTGGAGCGATGTGGAAAAGTTGATGACGTTTGACGACTAAAAAGCAACTCCATGACTCTTCAGGAAAGTTTCCCTCGGTACCACATTTTCGGATCTGTGAATACGGTGGATTCTCGGACGTAGCCTTAGTATCTCAGCCGCGCTTTTATTGCAGTGGTTCATGTGGAGTATTCACACGGCCCCTAACACCGGTGTGATGACTAAGAGTGTCCTGGGGAATAGTGTTCCTGCTTTTCTATTGCAACTGAGGACGGGCACTTTTAATATTTCCAATGTGAGAAAAATGTCCTAGCTGGGTTGAAATGTAGGAGCCGGACACTCATACCCACCGGACATTCTTAGTCTGCACACCGGCTTAAGCTGAATTAGATACGCCAGCTCGGGAGCTGTGATGACAAATCAGTTCAAATCAACTAAGGTTCTCCGGGTCTTTGTTGCTATGATTGGAATACCAGACAACGTGAATCTGATCATCGTAGTGCTAAGACAGGTTAATCTTCGTTCATTAAACTTACCTTCGTTATTCTCATCAGTCAGGGATGTGTAGATCTTGCAGTATTGCGCGTCTTCTTTAGTGTCCATCAACTTCAATGGAGAAATAAATAATGCATTATCAGCGTACAGCATACAGCATTTTCTGTGGCATGCTCTTAAGTTTAGTCCATTTGTTTTCATTCTCTGTGATTCGTTTTTTCTCACCAAGGCGTTTTTTTTTCAAAAGTCATATCTCATCAAGATCACTGCTTGGCTATATTTCGCCATCTGGATTACTACGTTGGCCCATGGAACAATTTGAGTCGGCCGGACTTTTATACTTGATAACAAAGGGTCATGGTATGTACTCTATCTGTACCGTGAAAAGTAATACGGAACTGATGGGGATTACTTCCACGTCAGGATATTTAATATTACTGGGCCTAATTGTAGGATTTCATGTCGTCGAAGTGAAGAGACTCCAGCAGAATACGACAAATTTTGCAATATATCAAACATCTGTGCGCAATGGCAAGTTTCATTAAAAGGCTGTGCTCGCCATAATTGTTGGGTTATTACTAACCTGTTTACTAATCACATGCCATTAATACTGTTCTTTGTCTTTCAATTTCGTCTTTTCAGAACGATCTAGAGTGGTCCACATTTACCGTAGTACTTTGTCATTTTCAAACAATGCCATTAATCCATTTATGTATTTCTTCATGTCACCCGAAATGGCGTATATGGCTGTTTACGTATCAAAAGAATATTCCTGGAAAATACTGCATGTACACATTTTTAAACAATGCCAGGCAACAAGGGGCATATTTGGAAACAATTAGAAATTCTTTCGATGTTGTTTCACCTGATAATTTGATAATTGTTTGAAACCATGCTGTAGTGGAAACTGTCAATAACTTTTTACTTTATTATATAGATGATTATTTCGGGATGCGGTTGCAGATTGTGGTATCGTGGTATGGTATTCTTGGTATGGCAGCAAACCGTAGCGAGCTCTCGTGTACCTAGAATGCCTCTGTTTTAGAGTTCATGTTATTGTCCTGCTGGAACTGATGGATACACACGGCTGGGTAAGAAATATATCACTAACTATAGATTATGAACGTTTTCCTCTGTTGCACGCGCTGTATCTATGGAATTCAATAGCATTTAAGAGACTCACACACGGGTACTCATAACGTCTGTTTTCCACCTGATGCAGAAACAAAATGTAGATTTTTGTATAATAAACTTCAATAAATCTGGAGATATGGACAGTCAAATTTAGAGAAAATGTACCGAAATTCTCATGAAAAAATGACACCAGTGACGTCAAATGTATAATACAAGATAACAGCTCATTCGCCGATTGTTTTTATTGTCACGAGCGACCCGGCAATCGGTAATATGCAACTCTGTGTTTGACCGAGCAAGTTTATGCTTGACGACGCATGGAGACAGTAACCCTAAACCTAGCCAGTTCACAGATCACAGTCCTTTTAACATGTCAGGCAATTTTAAATACTGATCAACTTAACTACCCTTCTCAAGCTTCATATGGAATGTCACAAATTAAACAAAGGTTAATACTGAAATATGGGTTTGAAATCGTTTGAATTGTTAAAAACACAACTTGCCAGTAAGTTACCCTATAAAATATATTATATAGCCCAACGTGAAATTGTCTGTGTTGTATCCAACGGACATGTGTTTATAACTAAATGACACCTGTTGATGAAGATATCTGTTTTCTATGTGAATTGTGCACATCTCTCGTGCTTCAGCGTCAACAATTTATTGTTTATTGTTATTAAATAACTATTGTAAAAATCCTGTAGCATTTAAAATATTCTTGGAACTTTCATCGATCGACTTTCACTTCACCTGTTTGGTATCCAGTATAAACGAATGATCACAGTTCGTTGACGATGTTTTGTCTAGTAGTCCCGGTACAGGCAATAATCTTGCTTTTCCAATATGCGAATGCACATATTATATAAGTGAGCATACATCACATTTTTTTCTTGGCTTTTCGATGTATTTCTTTTTGTTAAATGTCGACTCAAACCGTCACGAGTAACAATATATTTTCCCTTTCAGGTGCTTATGGTTTGACAAAAGTGTTCTACGTGTATTTATATAAAATATCGAGTCTGGGAGATTATACATGTAGCAACAGTGAAATTATGCCATTTTTATTGTATTACAGAATCGTTTAAAACAGGTCGATGAGAATAGCACATAGTCTGCATTTATCAACTCAGTACAAACATCTTTTGACGGATATAGAGTTCAAAATAACAACGAGATAAGACATAACATTCGCCAGAATGACGAAGTACCCTTAATACTTATAGCTAACATCTTTGCATTATATTTGATGAAATTTATTTAGTTCGAGATAACATATATCATGGATTACTTAGTTCGAGATAACATATATCATGGATTACTTAGTTCGAGATAACATATATCATGGATTACTTAGTTCGAGATAACATATATCATGGATTACTTAGTTCGAAATAACATATATCATGGATTACTTAGTTGGAGATAACATATATCATGGATTACTTAGTTCGAGATAACATATATCATGGAAATTATTAAGATATGGTCACGTCAATTAGGATTTTTATACATATTTACACCAAATAATATGGATTCTCGAAAACAATAAACGAAAAGTGTAGTCCAATATTAGGGCTACCAGGATTAATGTTTGAGAGAAAAGAAATCGCGAATGCTATCAGGATATATTTTCTATTTAATTTCGTAGGGAATAAACCAGACCACGCTGAGTTACGAGTGGTCAAGATATCAACCATAGTTTTCTCGGCTTGTAACGAGATACAGAAACTCATTTTTAGCACAAACAATCTTGTATTTCATGATGTGAAGATTACTTTTCAAATTCTGCAGTGATCTTAAGTAAGAAATACCGGATAATAAAGCGTGATGCGTGATTTTGGCAAATTACGTCAAAATTTTATTTAAAAGTTGTAGTTCAGCTAAACTCCTTCTCCCAATCTTAACAAATTAATACCCTATACAGGATCTTACGTATTTCAATTGAATTTGGTGTTCTGGGCGCCCATAACCATGGATATTTAAAAGCATTATGACATCATGATCGCATCTGGACTGCATTTGGATCGCATTTGCAGTCGGTGAGGGGAGATAGGTTCCCTGTGTCAATTTACCCCAATGTTTACACCAAAGATCAGTCCATATATTCACCCCGTATTATGGTGCCACAATGTCGGGACCGAGCCAACCAAAAATTCTTTGTCGTCAATGTTCCCTTCAAAGCACTATGAAGCGTTCTCGGGATTGGTTAACACGCGAGTGACTGCAAGCCTGTTAGATCCTACAAGCGAAATATCCAAATGGGGAGCAGATAGGATTTAATTTTAATTAGATTGCTCCTTCTTCATGTTAAATGAATGAGAGGACGGTCTTGTTTCTGATTGGCCGAAAGCTAATATACTGTGCAATGACCGCTGACATACACAAAGTCGGCTTAGCGCACGCCAGTTAACACCTCTTACAGTCTGATTGGGATTTCTCGGTATGGAAGGACTGTGCTTATTTTCCCTGGCAACCGGCTGCTAATGGCTATCAATTCATGGGAGCGTGGTATTTTTAAACACGAATTAACATTTCGAAGAGGAAGTGTATTTCCAATAGTCATTTATTTATAACATTTCCTTGAAGAGTAGTCAACCTGCTATGGTATTGAGCTGATGTTAACGGCAGATATTTTCATAACATGGGTCCATAATTCCGAAGTATTTGTATGCAAAAAGTCGTCGTAGGAAACATTTCATTGACTGAGATACGGCCAAACATTATATGAACTTTAGAAGAGAAATTATACATCAGAAATGAAACTTTTGTCTGACTAATTCTCCGTTCTGTATTAGTGTATTGTCATATAACAGTTCAGAGAGTACCGTAACTACTGGACATTTACAATTTTTTTTCTTCCTAGTCGGTCACGGAGTGTCAGTACTCAAGAGTTTGCCTTTCTGAAATTAAGAGCAAAAAACAACTGGGAGTGGGGGGTGGTGGTGTGGGGTGGGGTGGAAAGTCCCCCCCCCAGGCCAGGTAGGGTTAAATAAATCCACACAGATAGGTTTAATGGAAGAGAGAATCTGTGAACTCTCCCTATGGCCGCATATATATAATGATATTCTTTCGTAAAACCGTCATAGCTATAGCTAATATGCTTTTTAACCAAATTTATTCGTTTTCTATACTTTGATGCACATGTACATGTATCTGTCACGCTTTGATTGTGACAGTTCTTTTCAACATTACGTACATGGCATTCAAACGGCCCATAACCGGGTTGAACACAGTTGAACAGAGTTGAATAAACAAGTTACGAAGCGTAATGCCAGAGATATTTTACGCTACGGTAATATTTTGCTGTCTGTTTATGATACTTTAATCACAAAAATAAGTATTGATGCGTTTCGTAGTTTAAATAGCCTTGTTTTACAAGTTCCGGTGTTAATATGATTTGGAATCGTCATATTTCTCACAGGCGAGATATGCATAGCCATATGCTGTTCCTTCTGGAGTATTGCTATGCAGAATTTGCCAGAGAGCCTTGTCAGAATTAGGGACGGTTCATTTTTTACCAGGGGGGTGGTCCGGGGGGATCAAGGGGGGGACTAAAATTTTTTCCAATGAGCTGGAGGGGGGACCAAAATTTCCGAATTTGGTTTTAAGGGGGGGACCAAAATTTCTACATTCAGTATTTTGCAGAGCAAACCTTTTCTGTAATATTCTCGTGAAAACCTTCATCAATGCTTTGAAATAAGTCAATTTGGCATGGTAAAATACATTTCAGAATTTTTTTATAAAAACATTTAAATTTCTTTTTCTTGAACCAAGCAGCAGCACAACAGGTCCCAGTCACGTCTCCTCAACCGCCACACTCATTTGCGTACACTTCGACATCCATAAGTCTTACAGAGTACGTATAGATGACCGAAATGGTTACCGTACAAGTTGCACCACAACAGGCACGGCTGAAGCCCCCCCCCAATAATTTGGCCAACTTTTCTAAAATTCTTATGATGTCAATGCAAAAATACTTCAATGAATACGTATTTTCGAAATGAATAGTAAAATGAATTGTCTGCGTCGCATATCTATATCTAAAACTATTTACAACTGTCCAGCATTAGTGGGCCAGCCAAAGCTCTAAAAAAAATTTTTACCGGCATTGTTTAGTAATTTTTAGGTTCACAAAAGGTTAATAGTATTATACCATATAAAAGATGGTGGAGATAAATGACTGAATCCTCACACCATGTATGCCGCCAATTTCAAAGACGAAACTGACGCTAAAAACATATGAATCCTATGCCCTGGACTTTTCGTGATATCAGCGAAGATAAAAATACTGTTATTTGATTGTTCAGCCTTGCATGCATCGGCGGAGCAGAAGGGGCCAATACCAATACTTCCAGCAAAAACAGGAAAAAACACGAACACACACATACATACACGAAACAAAAAATAGACAGAGAAAGATAAAGACCCGATAGAGTGACGCGAAAACACCTATATCTGTATTGAATGCAGATTTTAATTTCCGATAAGTTATAACCATGAGATTACAACACATATAAGGGAAGTGGGAAGAGGTGCCGACATACTAACAAAGTCACATGACTTCACAGTATATCTTCCGGTTAACCTATTCTAAAGTACATATCAAGAATCTAACGTGTGTTGTATCTCAGGTACGCTTTTATTGTACCTGTTCATGTGGCAACTTGGATGATATGACCACATGGCCCCTAGCACCGGCATAAGCGGTATTAGATACAAATCTAGAGAGCTATGATGGAAATGCTCTGACAACTCGTATATTTGTAATTGGTGAGCTGTTTCGCTGTGACAACTCGTACACTGGGGTTTGGTGAGCTGTATCGTCGTCAGACGAAAATGACGGCATTCAACACCAAAGACTAGTCTGTAAGGCCCGAGGTCGACCCAGCATCAACTTCCCACAAATGCCTTCCCACAAATGCAAGAGACATCCTTGCTTATTCACATGATTTACAAGTTGTGCTCGTAAAATGCTGCTAAAGTACACGCTATTACGACTGCATGACTACTCCAGAAATCGACCAAATACTCGCCTCCGATTCTCGTTGTTGATGACTTCCTTCGCTGCATGTATATCAACCAAGTTGCACGTATTCCATAACCTTGGTTGATATAGCGAATGAATTCGTCAACAACGAGAATCGGTTCCTCCCTATGGACATACAGGAGCATGCAGTGGGCCGAGGTAAGTTTTCACCCCATCACGTATACCGGTAGCGCAGAAGTTGAACGTTCGCTGACGGCGGTAGAATTTTCAATATACATGAATCACAAGGAGACGAAAGGCTCCCCAACAAGTAGAAAAAAATCTCTGTGCCAGTGACATGATCGAAGCTTAATGAATCTTTAGATTGAATATATTTGGATTGATATATATTTAAATTATTTATACTTTCGAATATCATTTTGCTTGGAGGTCAATATTTGAAAAAATGTTGGGAAAACGGGCAACACATATTTCCTATATTTTATTAAGAAAATTCCAATATTTTGGCAAATTTCCTCCTATGTTTTCTCCTATATTTTCACTGTGAGCCACTTGCGGGCCTGTGTTTTGTTTGTGTTTTAAACCAGGAAGTCAAATGGAGTCAGGCAAATTCTTCAATATCGATGCGTGTTTATGCGAAACAAATTTGAAAACAGAACCATAAATCTATATACATTGTGTTCAGATTTAATTCCGTGAAAACGCGTAAAATGCATCTCCGGTAACCTGAAACCCCGGAGCATCCGGGGCCTAGGCGGCCCCTGAACCCTCGCCTGTCGGGCTCTGAGGACCGCTTATTTTAGCTTTGCGTAACTGAATCGGCATCATACTGGTTCTAATGTTCCATGATGTAAACGTCATCGCTTTTTAATGTTTTTTCCTATGTTAAATATAATGAGAGCGTCAAATACAATCAGACATGAAGTATGATTTTTTTCAATATCGATGAGTGCTGATAAATGCGAAACAAATCTGCATACATTATGTTCGAATTTATTTCCTGGAAAACGCTTAGAACGCATCTCCGGAGATTTGGAATTCGGAGCTTCCGGGGCCTAGGCGGCCCCTGGACCCTCGCCTGTTGGGCTGTGAGGATTTCCTTGTATTATCTTTGCGTGAATGAATCGCATCGGTAGGCATATTGAGTTCTTAAAGAAGTAAAAGTCATCGTTTTGTATGCATGGTATGTTTTAAATATAACTAGAAAGTAAAATGGATGAGGTTTTAAATATCGATGCGTGCTTATAATTGCGAAAAAATCGTGAAAATAGAACCATATATTTGCATGAAGTATGGGCAGTTTTATTTCTGAGAAAAGGCTCAGAACGCATCTCTAGCAATCTGGAACCACGGAGCTTCCGGGGCCTAGGCGGCACCTGGACCCTTGACAGTTACCCCCCTTTCAGTTACGTTTCCAACGCCACTGATCATATAGCCATGTACTTGCATTAGCATCTTCATCACATTAGATTTTCTTAGTTGCTCAAGTGTCCACATCTTGTATTTAGTTCATAATGAAAAGATAGGACCTGGACGTTCTGATTTTCGAGTAATTGTGTGGGGGGGGGACCAAAATTTTCTTTGTCTGCTCTTGGGGGGGACCATAATATTTACACATTCAGTCTGGGGGGGACCAAACATTTTTGTGGCCTACTGACCGGAATCCCCCCGGCCCACCCCCCCTGGTAATAAATGAACCGTCCCTTATAATGATCTGTCTTGTCAGATGATCCGAGTGACAGTATGCATTTTGCTCGTTTTCCTTTGGCTGAGATTTTATTTGACACAATTTGAAATGAGAAATTAAGTTATACCTTTCATGGTGTACAATCACCAAATGCTATATAGCCGAGACTGTGTAGGATATATACCCACCTTAGCTGGACATGTTGGAAACCACTGATTGTCCAGATGAATCACTATATTGGTATTTGTCGTGTTATTTCTAACTCTAACATTGCTCTTTCAACTCAAATTGTTTATGATACCACATCAGTGTTCGATGCGAAACTTATTTTACGCGAGACCGGTATTCCACGTGGAAAATGTGTTTTCACCTCTCTACATTGGGGACATTATACTCGAGCCTGAATTCTGGCAGTCTTGCATTAGATTATCATATTAGAGATACATAGATACGGTTACGAGTACAGATACGTATACGAGCGTATATGACATCACGTAGTGTGTACCCGTGATGTCACACGCACTCAAGCGCTACTGTACGAGAACAACCCTGGCGTAATTGCCAAACTCGCGAAGATAGTAGTCCTGAAAAAATATACTAAACATTTCACCACGTAGCTATAGGACGTCATCTGGCTACTGACGACGAGAGATTCCAGGATAGCTCTGGTAGAGGTCAAATCAATGAGTAGAGAGCTGCGTTACTGATATGAAATGTTCCGTGTATTAAAATAAATTCCCGACTAGAGATCGATAAAAACGTGTATTGTTACGTGACCACTAACAACGAGCGATTATCTGGTTGAACAAATGTCGCACAGGCTCGTGTGTGTTTATTGTGAAAAATATACATCTATCTTTAAATCTCCGCTCCGGTTTGGATAAAGGTTATCTTTACTTCACGAGCGAAAATTTGAAGAAATAACGCGCTGTGTATTGAAAACTTAGAATTTGTCTGATGAGTATTTGTCATAATAACGCATGCATCTGATCACGAGTGTTTTGTCAATAGTTTCCCAACCACGAGACAGTAGCTAATGACATTTGCCTTACATTTTGTTGTGGGTCATGAGCCATACAATAGTGTTGAACTTTTCAGCTATATAGAATCAGGGATGAAAAATATGTAGGATTGCGAAATGCTCGCTCCGGTCACCCGCCTGACTAGTGTGGACTGATATGACCAAGCCGTGGATTGCCTATCACCTTAGTGTATAATCAGAAATGCAAATATGTCGCTGTGACGTAAAAGAAGACCAGTAATGCATTGTCCAACGTCTATATTGTAGAGTTTTTACAGTCACGCGACTATGATCTATGGTGGTACATTTATACGTAACTTAGGTTCATACGGCCCCTGGTCCCGGGTTAAACGGAATTAGACATATGTATTTCAAGATAATCATAGTGCTCATATGAACAGAATACTGATCAGCGATACAGATTTGATATTTTTGGAACATCATGATGTCTTGCTGGCATCATTGAAAACTGTTGACCGCTTCTGTCTTGCAGGAAATTTGCTCAGTTTTATGTGTACTATAATTTTATCCTTTTAATTTGGTGCTAATGTTATTATATGAATCAGGTCTTTGGATTATGGATGCGGAAATTCTTTAATGGGCGATGGCTGAATATTGAATGGCGGACTAGACGCTTGTATTTCGAAGTTTCTGTAGCCACCGATCAATTCTTTTCCATTATCAATGCAAGACGAGATATTTGTTTTTTTTTTAAAGCTGATTGTCTTTGACACAAGGTGACGACTCATTGGTGAGAATGTTCCTCTGCCTACATACACAGCATGACCAACAACTTATTTCTCCAACGACGGGTCATAAAAAAATCAGATGTCGAATGCATGTGGATACTAAAAAACTCAAAAAGTTTTACGGAAGAACTAGATGGTAAAGGATACTTACCAAAACAGGCAATCTGTTCGTGATTTCACGACTCTACTTACCAAACAGGCAATCTGTTCGTGATTTCACGACTCTACTTACCAAACAGGCAATCTGTTCGTGATTTCACGACTCTACTTACCAAACAGGCAATCTGTTCGTGATTTCACGACTCTACTTACCAAACAGGCAATCTGTTCGTGATTTCACGACTCTCTATATCTGTACTCCTTTCCAGGATCTTATCGAACAACTTAGTTCATTAATAACATCGGTGTTCACCATCGGTGGTCATCATCGGTGTGTTAATGTCAGAAACCATAAGGCTTTCTTAAGTTCCATTGCACAAAAATGACATCATTTTGGAGTGTTTCTTTGTTTATGGGATTGCTTGAATTTCTCACTGACAATATTCATGTAAAGTTCGGTAACACCAGCTAGGTATTTCAGTGGGAACAGTTTCTGCACCACTTTTGGCAGACCTGATATCTCTTCTCGAATGAATACGCCTATAGCCCTTTCCGGAAAGTGTCTGATCGCCCCCTGAATAACTGCCGCTCTTTCAGATTAGGGGTATTAGATGATGCTTCCGAGAAGTAGTCGCCTCGGGTTCACTTTCACCAAAGGCACCCGCAATTATTTGCAATAATATATTGATCAACTATTGTAGAATATTTGTTTGAAAAACTATTTTGTTTATATTTTCTACATGAACCAACAGATCTTGTATACGTGTACATTAAGATAATTTTCTTGAAAAAGAGGCTATTTAATCACTAAAACTAATTGTGTGGGCCTTGGTACCTACCGGAAATTCTTTGCACCAATACGACCCTGGCGAAACAAGGGAGATAAAACGTTTTCCGAATTGGGCTATGTGCAGAAGTTGTCAAGCACGTTCCTTCTCGTTCACCAAACGCTATATAGACGACCGTCCTAGCACAGCGACGCTGCGAAGGATACATAATCTCCTTCAGTTGATTTGAGAGAAAATGCTGATAGAACTCAAATTTGGACCTAAAACTTTACAAGTATGACAAGGAATTTCTCTCACGTCGAATCTACGAAAATAGAGACGATTGCAATTTTGACATGGTTAACTTCCCATTTTTAGCTCTCAGTATTTCAGAAGGACTTGCAAGAGTATACATATCGGGTGCACTAGCATTTGCTATAACCTGTGCAGATTATGACTATTTTAATCCTCGCCACAACACATTATCAGAGAAAGTTGTCAAACAAGGCTATACTACCAAATTCCTCCATTCAAGGTTTCACAAATTAACAAATGTCTAATAGCGTGCAAGAAAACATTGTCTTAAAATTATGTTAGACAGGGTTTGGCATTGACGGGAAAATAAGACCAGGATGAAAGCGGAAATTCTTTTCTGACAGGTGAACGCTGACATTTTTCCTTCCCGTTTTTTTCTGTTTTTATCAATTATATTTACGCACATAGGACTAGAAACGGCTTACAACAGTCAGATGTTATTCAATTGTCATAGGAAAAGCTGAGGAATTTTATTGACATAGGTTTGGCTTTGTCAAATGAGAAACTTCGCAGCACCATACGTAGCGATGTAGCCTTGTTTCCATTGTTAACTCCATACTCTTCATCATACCGATACTACCGTTATAATAGCGTTACCCCAACTTGTTCTGTTCAACTGTAGAGTACAACGGTGATAATATAGCCTTGTGACCACTAAAAAGGTGTTCATCATTGCCAACTATAGAACATCGCGATTTCTGGCTGCCAGCAGGGAATTCTGTTGACCGATATTCTCACACCATGCTAACAAGAAACAAACTATTCTATGTTTCCATTTCGTGCCTGAGACATTACACAACTACAGATCTACTTGTCCAGTAGACAATCATCCTGACACATTACACAACTACGGAACTACTTGTCTAGTAGACAATCATCCTGAGACATTACACAACTACAGAACTACTTGTCTAGTAGACAATCAACCTGAGATATTACACAACTACGGAACTACTTGTCTAGTAGACAATCATCCTGAGATATTATACAATTACAGAACTACTTGTCTGTAGACAATCACCCTGAGATATTATACAATTACAGAACTACTTGTCTAGTAGACAATCATCCTGAGACATTACACAACTACAGAACTACTTGTCTAGTAGACAATCATCCTGAGACATAACACAACTACAGAACTACTTGTCCAGTAGAAAATCATTCTGAGACATTACACAACTACAGAACTAGTTGTCTAGTAGACAATCATCCTGAGACATTACACAACTACAGAACTACTTGTCAAGTAGACAATCATCCTGAGACATCACACAACTACAGAACTACTTGTCTAGTAGACAATCATCCTGAGACATTACACAACTACAGAACTACTTGTCCAGTAGACAATCATCCTGAGATATTACACAACTACGGAACTACTTGTCTAGTAGACAATCATCCTGAGATATTATACAATTACAGAACTACTTGTCTGTAGACAATCACACTGAGATATTATACAATTACAGAACTACTTGTCTAGTAGACAATCATCCTGAGACATTACACAACTACAGAACTACTTGTCTAGTAGACAATCATCCTGAGACATTACACAACTACAGAACTACTTGTCCAGTAGACAATCATTCTGAGACATTACACAACTACAGAACTAGTTGTCTAGTAGACAATCATCCTGAGACATTACACAACTACAGAACTACTTGTCAAGTAGACAATCATCCTCAGACATTACACAACTACAGAACTACTTGTCTAGTAGACAATCATCCTGAGACATTACACTACTACAGAACTACTTGTCCAGTAGACAATCATCCTGAGACATTATACAACTACAGAACTACTTGTCCAGTAGACAATCATCCTGAGATATTATACAACTACAGAACTACTTCTCCAGTAGACAATCATACTGAGACATTATACAACTACGGAACTACTTGTCCAGTAGACAATCATCCTGAGACATTATACAACTACAGATCTACTTGTCAAGCAGACAATCATACTGAGACATTACACAATCACAGATCTACTTGTCTAGTAGACGATCATACTGAGACATTACACAATTACAGAACTACTTGTCTAGTAGACAATCATCCTGAGACATTACACAACTACAGAACTACTTGTCTGGTAGACAATCATCCTGAGACATTACACAACTACAGAACTACTTGTCTAGTAGACAATCATTCTGAGACATTATACAACTACAGAACTACTTGTCTAGTAGACAATCATTCTGAGACATTATACAACTACAGAACTACTTGTCTAGTAGACAATCATTCTGAGACATTATACAACTACAGAACTACTTGTCTGGTAGACAATTATCCTGAGATGTTATACAATTACAGAACTACTTGTATGGTAGACAATCATCCTGAGATGTTATACAACTACATAACTACTTGTCCAGTAGACAATCATCCTGAGACATTATACAACTACAGAACTACTTGCCTAGTAGACAATCATTCTGAGACATTATACAACTACAGAACTACTTGCCTAGTAGACAATTATTCTGAGACATTATACAACTACAGAACTACTTGTCTAGTAGACAATCATTCTGAGACATTATACAACTACAGAACTACCTGTCTAGTAGACAATCATCCTGAGACATTATACAACTACAGAACTACTTGTCTGTAGACAATGACCCTGAGATATTATACAATTACAGAACTACTTGTCTAGTAGACAATCATCCTGAGACATTACACAACTACAGAACTACTTGTCTAGTAGACAATCATCCTGAGACATTACACAACTACAGAACTACTTGTCCAGTAGAAAATCATTCTGAGACTTTACACAACTACAGAACTAGTTGTCTAGTAGACATTCATCCTGAGACATTACACAACTACAGAACTACTTGTCAAGTAGACAATCATCCTGAGACATTACACAACTACAGAACTACTTGTCTAGTAGACAATCATCCTGAGACATTACACAACTACAGAACTACTTGTCCAGTAGACAATCATCCTGAGATATTACACAACTACGGAACTACTTGTCTAGTAGACAATCATCCTGAGATATTATACAATTACAGAACTACTTGTCTGTAGAGAATCACCCTGAGATATTATACAATTACAGAACTACTTGTCTAGTAGACAATCATCCTGAGACATTACACAACTACAGAACTACTTGTCTAGTAGACAATCATCCTGAGACATTACACAACTACAGAACTACTTGTCTAGTAGACAATCATCCTGAGACATTACACAACTACAGAACTATTGTCAAGTAGACAATCATCCTCAGACATTACACAACTACAGAACTACTTGTCTAGTAGACAATCATCCTGAGACATTACACTACTACAGAACTACTTGTCCAGTAGACAATCATCCTGAGACATTATACAACTACAGAACTACTTGTCCAGTAGACAATCATCCTGAGATATTATACAACTACAGAACTACTTGTCCAGTAGACAATCATACTGAGACATTATACAACTACAGAACTACTTGTCCAGTAGACAATCATCCTGAGATATTATACAACTACAGAACTACTT
The DNA here is from genome assembly GCA_036873755.1 of Hanleya hanleyi. Classification (NCBI taxonomy): domain Eukaryota; kingdom Metazoa; phylum Mollusca; class Polyplacophora; order Lepidopleurida; family Hanleyidae; genus Hanleya; species Hanleya hanleyi. The sequence continues at coordinate 27,308 of JAVTVY010010047.1, forward strand.
GTCCAGTAGACAATCATACTGAGATATTACACAACTACGGAACTACTTGTCCAGTAGACAATCATCCTGAGACATTATACAACTACAGATCTACTTGTCCAGCAGACAATCATTTTGAGACATTATACAACTACAGAACTACTTGTCTAGTAGACAATCATTCTGAGACATTATACCACTACAGAACTACTTGTCTAGTAGACAATCATCCTGCGATATTATACAATTACAGAACTACTTGTCTGGTAGACAATCATCCTGAGACATTATACAACTACAGAACTATTTGTCTAGTAGACAATCATTCGGAGATATTACCCTATTACAGAACTACTTGTCCAGTAGACAATTATCCTGAGACATTACACAACTACAGATCTACTTGTCAAGTAGACAATCATCCCGAGACATTATACAACTACAGAACTACTTGTCTAGTAGACAATCATTCTGAGATATTACACAATTACAGAACTACTTGTCCAGTAGACAATTATCCTGAGACCTTACACAACTACAGATCTACTTGTCCAGTAGACAATTATCCTGAGACATTACACAATTACAGAACTACTTGTCCAGTAGACAATCATTCTGAGACATTATACAACTACAGAACTACTTGTCTAGTAGACAGTTATCCTGAGACAGTACACAATTACAGAACTACTTGTCCAGTAGACAATTATCCTGAGACATTACACAACTACAGAACTACTTGTCCAGTAGACAATCATCCTGAGACATTATACAACTACAGAACTATTTGTCTAGTAGACAATCATCGTGAGGTATTACACAACTACAGAACTACTTGTCCAGTAGACAATCATCCTGAGACATTACACAACTACAGAACTACTTGTCCAGTAGACAATCATCCTGAGACATTATACAACTACAGAACTACTTGTCCAGTAGACAATCATCCTGAGATATTATACAACTACAGAACTACTTGTCCAGTAGACAATCATTCTGAGATATTATACAATTACAGAACTACTTGTCTAGTAGACAATCATCCTGAGACATTATACAACTACAGAACTACTTGTCTGGTAGACAATCATTCTGAGACATTATACAACTACAGAACTACTTGTCTAGTAGACAATCATCGTGAGGTATTACACAACTACAGAACTACTTGTCCAGTAGACAATCATCCTGAGACATTACACAACTACAGAAGTACTTGTCCAGTAGACAATCATTCTGAGACATTATACAACTACAGAACTACTTGTCTAGTAGACAATCATCCTGAGACATTACACAACTACAGAACTACTTGTCTAGTAGACAATCATCCTGAGACATTACACAACTACAGAAACTACTTATCCAGTAGACAATCATCCTGAGACCGTATACAACTACAGAACTACTTGTCCAGTAGACAATCATCCTGAGACATTATACAACTACAGAACTACTTGTCCAGTAGACAATCATACTGAGACATTATACAACTACGGAACTACTTGTCCAGTAGCCAATCATCCTGAGACATTATACAACTACAGATCTACTTGTCCAGGAGACAAACATACTGAGACATTACAGAATTACAGAACTACTTGTCTAGTAGACAATCATACTGAGACATTACACAATTACAGAACTACTTGTCCAGTAGACAATCATACTGAGACATTACACAATTACAGAACTACTTGTCTAGTAGACAATCATCCTGAGACATTACACAACTACAGAACTACTTGTCTGGTAGACAATCATCCTGAGACATTACACAACTACAGAACTACTTGTCTAGTAGACAATCATTCTGAGACATTATACAACTACAGAACTACTTGTCTAGTAGACAATCATTCTGAGACATTATACAACTACAGAACTACTTGTCTAGTAGACAGTCATTCTGAGACATTATACAACTACAGAACTACTTGTCTGGTAGACAATCATTCTGAGACATTATACAACTACAGAACTACTTGTCTAGTAGACAATCATTCTGAGACATTATACAACTACAGAACTACTTGCCTAGTAGACAATCATCCTGAGACATTATACAACTACAGAACTACTTGTCTAGTAGACAATCATTCTGAGACATTATACAACTACAGAACTACTTGTCCAGTAGACAATCATCCTGAGACATTATACAACTACAGAACTACTTGCCTAGTAGACAATCATTCTGAGACATTATACAACTACAGAACTACTTGCCTAGTAGACAATCATTCTGAGACATTATACAACTACAGAACTACTTGTCTAGTAGACAATCATTCTGAGACATTATACAACTACAGAACTACTTGTCTAGTAGACAATCATCCTGAGATATTATACAATTACAGAACCACTTGTCTGGCAGACAATCATCCTGAGACATTATACAACTACAGAACTACTTGTCCAGTAGACAATTATCCTGAGACATTACACAACTACATATCTACTTGTCCAGTAGACAATTATCCTGAGACATTACACAATTACAGAACTACTTGTCTAGTAGACAATCATCCTGAGATATTATACAATTACAGAACTACCTGTCTAATAGACAATCATCCTGAGATATTATACAATTACAGAACTACTTGCCTAGTAGACAATAATCCTGAGATATTATACAACTACAGAACTACTTGTCTGGTAGACAATCATTCTGAGACATTATACAACTACAGAACTACTTGTCTAGTAGACAATCATCCTGAGATATTATACAACTACAGAACTACTTGTCCAGTAGACAATCATCCTGAGACATTATACAACTACAGAACTACTTGTCTAGTAGACAATCATTCTGAGATATTACACAATTACAGAACTACTTGTCCAGTAGACAATTATCCTGAGACATTACACAACTACAGAAGTACTTGTCCAGTAGACAATCATCCTGAGATATTATAGAACTACAGAACTACTTGTCCAGTAGACAATCATCCTGAGACATTACACAACTACAGAACTACTTGTCCAGTAGACAATCATCCTGAGACATTACACAATTACAGAGCTACTTTTCTAGTAGACAATCATCGTGAGACATTATACAACTACAGAACTACTTGTCCAGTAGACAATCATCCTGACACATTACACAATTACAGAACTACTTTTCCAGTAGACAATCATCCTGAGACATTATACAATAACAGAACTACTTGTCCAGTAGACAATCATTCTGAGACATTTTACAACTACAGAACTAATTGTCTAGTAGACAATCATCCTGACACATTACACAACTACAGAACTACTTGTCCAGTAGACAATCATTCTGAGACATTACACAATTACAGAACTACTTGTCCAGTAGACAATCATCCTGAGACATCATACAATTACAGAACTACTTGTCCAGTAGACAATCATCCTGAGACATTATACAATTACAGAACTACTTGTCTAGTAGACAATCATCCTGAGACATTACACAACTACAGATCTACTTGTCCAGTAGACAATCATCCTGAGACATTATACAACTACAGAACTACTTGTCTAGTAGACAATCATTCTGAGATATTGCACAATTACAGAACTACTTGTCCAGTAGACCATCATCCTGAGATATTATACAATTACAGAACTACCTGTCTAGTAGACAATCATCCTGAGATATTATACAATTACAGAACTACTTGCCTAGTAGACAATCATCCTGAGATATTATACAACTACAGAACTACTTGTCTGGTAGACAATCATTCTGAGACATTATACAACTACAGAACTACTTGTCTAGTAGACAATCATCCTGAGATATTATACAACTACAGAACTACTTGTCCAGTAGACAATCATCCTGAGACATTATACAACTACAGAACTACTTGTCCAGTAGACAATCATCCTGAGATATTATACAACTACAGAACTACTTGTCCAGTAGACAATCATACTGAGACATTATACAACTACGGAACTACTTGTCCAGTAGACAATCATCCTGAGACATTATACAACTACAGATCTACTTGTCTAGTAGACAATCATACTGAGACATTACACAATTACAGAACTACTTGTCTAGTAGACAATCATCCTGAGAAATTACACAACTACAGAACTACTTGTCTGGTAGACAATCATCCTGAGACATTACACAGCTACAGAACTACTTGTCTAGTAGAGAATCATTCTGAGACATTATACAACTACAGAACTACTTGTCTAGTAGACAATCATTCTGAGACATTATACAACTACAGAACTACTTGTCTAGTAGACAATCATTCTGAGACATTATACAACTACAGAACTACTTGTCTGGTAGACAATCATCCTGAGATGTTATACAATTACAGAACTACTTGTCTGGTAGACAATCATCGTGAGATATTATACAACTACATAACTACTTGTCCAGTAGACAATCATCCTGAGACATTATACAACAACAGAACTACTTGCCTAGTAGACAATCATTCTGAGACATCATACAACTACAGAACTACTTGTCCAGTAGACAATCATCCTGAGACATTATACAACAACAGAACTACTTGTCTAGTAGACAATCATTCTGAGACATCATATAACTACAGAACTACTTGTCCAGTAGACAATCATCCTGAGACATTATACAACTACAGAACTACTTGTCCAGTAGACAATCATTCTGAGACATCATACAACTACAGAACTACTTGCCTAGTAGACAATCATTCTTAGACATTATACAGCTACAGAACTACTTGTCTAGTAGACAATCATTCTGAGACATCATACAACTACAGAACTACTTGTCCAGTAGACAATCATCCTGAGACATCATACAACTACAGAACTACTTGTCCAGTAGACAATCATTCTGAGACATTATACAATTACAGAACTACTTGTCTAGTAGACAATCATCCTGAGACATTACTCAACTACAGAACTACTTGTCCAGTAGACAATCATCCTGAGACATTATACAATTACAGAACTACTTGTCCAGTAGACAATCATCCTGAGACATTATACAATTACAGAACTACTTGTCTAGTAGACAATCATCCTGAGACATTACTCAACTACAGAACTACTTGTCCAGTAGACAATCATCCGGAGACATTACACAACTACAGAACTTGTCTAGTAGACAATCATCCTGAGACATTACACAACTACAGAATTACTTGTCCAGTAGACAATCATCCTTAGACATTACACAATTGCAGAACTACTTGTCTAGTAGACAATCATTCTGAGACATTATACAACTACAGAACTACTTGTCTAGTAGACAATCATCCTGAGATATTATACAATTACAGAACTACTTGTCTGGCAGACAATCATCCTGAGACATTATACAACTACAGAACTACTTGTCCAGTAGACAATTATCCTGAGATATTACACAACTACAGATCTACTTGTCCAGTAGACAATTATCCTTAGACATTACACAATTACAGAACTACTTGTCTAGTAGACAATCATCCTGAGATATTATACAATTACAGAACTACCTGTCTAGTAGACAATCATTCTGAGATATTACACAATTACAGAACTACTTGTCCAGTAGACAATTATCCTGAGACATTACACAACTACAGAACTACTTGTCCAGTAGACAATCATTCTGAGACATTATACAACTACAGAACTACTTGTCTAGTAGACAATCATCCTGAGACATTACACAACTACAGAGCTACGTGTCCAGTAGACAATCATCCTGAGATATTATACAATTACAGAACTACTTGTCTAGTAGACAATCATCCTGAGACATTATACAACTACAGAACTACTTGTCTGGTAGACAATCATTCTGAGACATTATACAACTACAGAACTACTTGTCTAGTAGACAATCATCCTGAGATATTATAGAACTACAGAACTACTTGTCCAGTAGACAATCATCCTGAGACATTACACAACTACAGAACTACTTGTCCAGTAGACAATCATCCTGAGACATTACACAATTACAGAGCTACTTTTCTAGTAGACAATCATCGTGAGACATTATACAACTACAGAACTACTTGTCCAGTAGACAATCATCCTGACACATTACACAATTACAGAACTACTTTTCCAGTAGACAATCATCCTGAGACATTATACAATAACAGAACTACTTGTCCAGTAGACAATCATTCTGAGACATTTTACAACTACAGAACTAATTGTCTAGTAGACAATCATCCTGAGACATTACACAACTACAGAACTACTTGTCCAGTAGACAATCATTCTGAGACATTACACAATTACAGAACTACTTGTCCAGTAGACAATCATCCTGAGACATCATACAATTACAGAACTACTTGTCCAGTAGACAATCATCCTGAGACATTGTACAATTACAGAACTACTTGTCTAGTAGACAATCATCCTGAGACATTACACAACTACAGATCTACTTGTCCAGTAGACAATCATCCTGAGACATTATACAACTACAGAACTACTTGTCTAGTAGACAATCATTCTGAGATATTACACAATTACAGAACTACTTGTCCAGTAGACAATTATCCTGAGACATTACACAACTACATATCTACTTGTCCAGTAGACAATTATCCTGAGACATTACACAATTACAGAACTACTTGTCTAGTAGACAATCATCTTGAGATATTATACAATTACAGAACTACCTGTCTAGTAGACAATCATCCTGAGATATTATACAATTACAGAACTACTTGCCTAGTAGACAATCATCCTGAGATATTATACAACTACAGAACTACTTGTCTGGTAGACAATCATTCTGAGACATTATACAACTACAGAACTACTTGTCTAGTAGACAATCATCCTGAGATATTATACAACTACAGAACTACTTGTCTGGTAGACAATCATCCTGAGACATTATACAACTACAGAACTACTTGTCCAGTAGACAATCATCCTGAGATATTATACAACTACAGAACTACTTGTCCAGTAGACAATCATACTGAGACATTATACAACTACGGAACTACTTGTCCAGTAGACAATCATCCTGAGACATTATACAACTACAGATCTACTTGTCTAGTAGACAATCATACTGAGACATTACACAATTACAGAACTACTTGTCTAGTAGACAATCATCCTGAGACATTACACAACTACAGAACTACTTGTCTGGTAGACAATCATCCTGAGACATTACACAACTACAGAACTACTTGTCTAGTAGAGAATCATGCTGAGACATTATGCAACTACAGAACTACTTGTCTAGTAGACAATCATTCTGAGACATTATACAACTACAGAACTACTTGTCTAGTAGACAATCATTCTGAGACATTATACAACTACAGAACTACTTGTCTGGTAGACAATCATCCTGAGATGTTATACAATTACAGAACTACTTGTCTGGTAGACAATCATCCTGAGATATTATACAACTACATAACTACTTGTCCAGTAGACAATCATCCTGAGACATTATACAACTACAGAACTACTTGCCTAGTAGACAATCATTCTGAGACATTATACAGCTACAGAACTACTTGCCTAGTAGATAATTATTCTGAGACATTATACAACTACAGAACTACTTGTCTAGTAGACAATCATTATGAGACATTATACAACTACAGAACTACTTGTCTAGTAGACAATCATCCTGAGATATTATACAATTACAGAACTACTTGTCTGGCAGACAATCATCCTGAGACATTATACAACTACAGAACTACTTGTCCAGTAGACAATTATCCTGAGATATTACACAACTACAGATGTACTTGTCCAGTAGACAATTATCCTTAGACATTACACAATTACAGAACTACTTGTCTAGTAGACAATCATCCTGAGATATTATACAATTACAGAACTACCTGTCTAGTAGACAATCATTCTGAGATATTACACAATTACAGAACTACTTGTCCAGTAGACAATTATCCTGAGACATTACACAACTACAGAACTACTTGTCCAGTAGACAATCATTCTGAGACATTATACAACTACAGAACTACTTGTCTAGTAGACAATCATCCTGAGACATTACACAACTACAGAGCTACTTGTCTAGTAGACAATCATCCTGAGATATTATACAATTACAGAACTACTTGTCTAGTAGACAATCATCCTGAGACATTATACAACTACAGAACTACTTGTCTGGTAGACAATCATTCTGAGACATTATACAACTACAGAACTACTTGTCTAGTAGACAATCATCGTGAGGTATTACACAACTACAGAACTACTTGTCCAGTAGACAATCATTCTGAGACATTACACAATTACAGAACTACTTGTCCAGTAGACAATCATCCTGAGACATCATACAATTACAGAACTACTTGTCCAGTAGACAATCATCCTGAGACATTATACAATTACAGAACTACTTGTCTAGTAGACAATCATCCTGAGACATTACACAACTACAGAAGTACTTGTCCAGTAGACAATCATCCTGAGACATTATACAACTACAGAACTACTTGTCCAGTAGACAATCATCCTGAGACATTATACAATTACAGAACTACTTGTCTAGTAGACAATCATCCTGAGACATTACTCAACTACAGAACTACTTGTCCAGTAGACAATCATCCTGAGACATTACACAACTACAGAATTACTTGTCCAGTAGACAATCATCCTGAGACATTACACAATTGCAGAACTATTTGTCCAGTAGACAATCATCCTGAGACATTATACAATTACAGAACTACTTGTCCAGTAGACAATCATTCTGAGACATTTTACAACTACAGAACTACTTGTCTAGTAGACAATCATCCTGAGACATTACACAACTACAGAACTACTTGTCCAGTAGACAATCATCCTGAGACATTACACAATTACAGAACTAGTTGTCCAGTAGACAATCATCCTGAGACATCATACAACTACAGAACTACTTGTCCAGTAGACAATCATCCTGAGACATTATACAATTACAGAACTACTTGTCCAGTAGACAATCATCCTGAGACATTATACAATTACAGAACTACTTGTCTAGTAGACAATCATCCTGAGACATTACTCAACTACAGAACTACTTGTCCAGTAGACAATCATCCTGAGACATTACACAACTACAGAACTTGTCTAGTAGACAATCATCCTGAGACATTACACAACTACAGAATTACTTGTCCAGTAGACAATCATCCTGAGACATTACACACTTGCAGAACTATTTGTCCAGTAGACAATCATCCTGAGACATTATACAATTACAGAACTACTTGTCCAGTAGACAATCATTCTGAGACATTTTACAACTACAGAACTACTTGTCCAGTAGACACTCATTCTGAGACATTTTACAACTACAGAACTACTTGTCTAGTAGACAATCATCCTGAGACAATACACAACTACAGAACTACTTGTCTAGTAGACAATTATCCTGAGACATTATACAACTACAGAACTACTTGTCCAGTAGACAATCATCCTGAGACATTATACAATTACAGAACTACTTGTCCAGTAGACAATCATCCTGAGACATTATACAATTACAGAACTACTTGTCTAGTAGACAATCATCCTGAGACATTATACAACTACAGAACTACTTGTCTAGTAGACAATCATCCTGAGACGTTAGGCACCGTTTCCAATTATCGTTCGCGAATGAATCGTTTATTTCGTCAAATTTTCTCGAAGTCGCGATTTTCCAAGGCGCGAGGGAATGGTTTTTTTTCTTCAAAATATACGATTCATTCGCGATCGCTGTTCGAATGGGTTTTTTTCTGTCGGCAATCGTTTTTCAATCGAGAAAATTCTCTCGAATAAAAAGCGATATCGCGATTCAATCGCTTTTTAATCGAGAAAATATAAACGATTGAAAAAAAACGATTGAGGATTATAGCCGAAAGTAGTACGCCATTGGTTCAGCCTGACTGATCCGCATATAACACGTTCGAGTTTCTAACACTTCAGTCAGATTATATAAAGTTCGATCATTTTTTCTTCTTCCTTTTCCATTGTTTGCCTAGTGTAAAACCATAGCGTGTTTCTGTACAGTTGGCGGTTATATAGATACGATGGGGATATTGAAAAAAAATATCTATATATATACATAGGAATAATGGTTATGCATATAATTATAACTTCATATTTACATATATTTTGTACGGGACACAGACCCGGATATGGTCAGATTGGGTCATTTGCACTTGCAATTTCGTCTATTATTTTGGGTATTTCTGTGTTTTAAAGCTGGTATTATTCCAGATTTCTTGTGTAGTATTTTTCGTGAACGTTTTTGGTATCTGCGCGGGCTGAATTTTTGAGTTGATTCGTCAGATTTTCGCTGTACGCGTGGTTTTTTGTCCTACGATCACCATTTCCTTGTGTAGATAGATGGCGCTGTATTGAATATAACATTGTCATACGGGGTTTTGAGTCTTCGAAAGCACTTAATTATTAATATATAGCGCGGGCTATTTGTAAAAATTTTCGCAACTGGTTAATCCAGTAAGAGATGAAATTATATACTATTCAGTTGGTTTTTGGCTTGAGCTTCCCTTTGGAATCATTCATAGTTCATTTATCAAAATATAAAATAAAAAGTATTGTACATATGCGAATCCAACCGTTATATGCGATTCAATCACCATTGTGATATGTATTTGATATAAATATGAAATCACTGCCGCGAATATTCTTATAATAAATAAAATTAACTTGATGGTGATTTTTTGAACTTATTCACATCTCAATAGTTTAAAAACTGTACCAAAACATGAATGGATACCCTTTCCTAATGTATGTTTTACTATAACAAAATATACATATTTAATTACACTATTTTTCACCTTAATTAACCTAGAAATTCTCGGCTGGAGGGCTAAGCTGTTCTGGGTTATCGCCATGCGCCCATTCACACCTCTATGAAGCCTGTGCCGTAATCATTCTGATAATGCAATCAACGACGAACTCAAATCCACTTATGACCTGTACCCGGTATTTACAAAACAAGATATTGTGACTATCATCCTGTATTGTTTATACCAAGTTGCATGAATATATGAGGAAATTATCGAAAGTATGAAGGGAATGACATTAATACATTGTCGACTCACACGATTATTGAATAAACATGTAATTTTGTCATTTACGCTTCGCCAGAGTAAATCTGAGCGCGAACGTCACAGGAAGCATGGTACAGGTATATGTATATATATTTCCAGCATACGCCCTACTTCGGCTTGTAGGAGACTATAGATCGTGAATCATATATATTATTCGGTTATCTTGCGCATTTATACAGTATAGTATAGTAATATAGGTTTTTCCATCGACAAATCCGCAATCAACATTACATGTAGTTCCCAGTTCGCGGATAGAGCGGCGTACGACGGCAACACGGCCTATGTGTCAAATATCACTCCGCCTCACGATTCTCTCGCGCCTTGAAAAAACCCGATTCTCTCGCGATTGAAGATTCGCGATCAAGAACGGATCGCGCATGGGTAAACGATTCAAAAACGATATCGCGAGAGAATGGTTTTATCCAGAAACGGTTCAATCGTTTTTTCTCATATTTTTTCTCGATATCCTCGCGACTGATTCGCGACTGATCGTTTTTCAATCGAGAAAATTGAAGAAAAATCGCGACTAAAGAAAAAACGATTAATGGAAACGATCCCTTATACAACTATAGAACTACTTGCCCAGTAGACAATCATCCTGAGAAATTATACAACTACAGAACTACTTGTCTAGTAGACAATCATCCTGAGACATTATACAACTACAGAACTACTTGTCCAGTAGACAATTATCCTGAGACATTACACGATTACAGAACTACTTGTCTAGTAGACAATCATCCTGAGATATTATACAACTACAGAGCTACTTTTCTAGTAGACAATCATCCTGGGCAGCACGCGGATCGAGTTCGCACTATCTTGCAGGAAACTAGCCTATGTTTATGTATACTATGATTGTCTTTTTTGAATTTGGTGCTAATACTGTTATATGGATATGGAATAGGTCTTTGGATTATGGACGCGGATATTCTTTAATGGACGACGGCTGAATTATGAATGACGGACTAGACGCTTGTTTCTCATCAAATGTCGCTTACACTGTTCAATTAGAGGGTAATCATAAGCCTCACTAGAAAACTGGCAGTGACTTTGAGTGATTTTATCCCTTTATGGAAAACCCGTTGGAGTTGGAAGACATCAGTTGGGGAGCCAGATGAGGAGAGTTAGCTTCATGATATATGAATTTACAATGGTATTACGTATGTGCTATGGTAGAGCGTTGATTCGCTACGACTCGTTACGTTATTGAACACGGCGAGACAGATTGGACATGATGAAGATGTACAACATTGAAGTGTCAGTTATCGCGGTACTACCATACGAGGAGTTGTTCGCAGATACGCCCACTGGATACGGTCGATGTACAGGTGCGTTTGAACAGTTATCCTTCTTGGAGTAAACGACAGCCGGCACAGCGGTTCTGAGGTAAAACATATAGACTCACGCAAACTTAGGAGTGATGCATTTATCAGAAGAGAATATGCCGTAGAGTGATGCGGTATACTGTCGATCGTGAAGACGTACTGCACCCTTGCTTCCTTCCTCTCGGACATTGCACTATTGGCCATCATTGCCATCTCCAAACATGTACTGTGATAGTTACTTCTTATGAAGGATATTGTGGACTATTATACCAATTCTACAAAAGATGTTACATGACCAGATTGGGCAAGGCAAAACTGAAACATATATGTGCTAGGTCATGCGCTCCTGGATTTTGCTGATGTGATTGGTGTGCCGGCCAACGTGATGCTGATCATCTCCGTCCTAAGACAGGCCGAACCTCGTTCATCTTCACCATTCATTATTCCCGCAAGCCAGGGATTTGCAAATCTGATGGTCTTGCTATATTTCGCGTCTGCCTTGGTTTACATAATCGCCATTAGACAGATACACGACTCATTCTGCAAAGTGTACTTCTATATCTTCTATGGTTTATAGACTCACATAAACTTAGGTGTTCTCCACTGGTCAGACGAGTAAGCTTTCGAGAACGTTTCCAGCATATCTGATATTGCGTACAGTGATTGTGAAGGGGCGATTACCACAGACATAGCTTCATGTTGCGGATAACATGAATAATTCTACGGATTCTACAAATTATACGGATAATGTGATCGAATCCGATTGGTTGACGCAAAACTGGAACGTTTTTATGCTAGCACACATTATCCGGATGATTGTTGCTCTGATAGGTGTGCCGGCCAACGTGATGTTGATCATCTCGGTGCTAAGACAGGCCAATCTTCGTTCATCACCTACCTTCGTTATTCTCACAAGTCAGGGATTTGTAGACCTGCTTTTCTTGTTGTCTTACGCTGCTTCCTAAGTGTACATTATTCTCAATGGACAGCTAAATGAAGCATTTTGTAAAGTCTACGTCTACACGGTTTTCTCCGGCATGCACTTAAGCTTGAACCATTTGTTGTCCTTCTCTGTGGTTCGTTTCTTGATTCTGACTAAGCCGTTTTTCGCTCACCGCTATGTCACGGCAAATGCCATTGCTGGGATTTGTTGTGTCATCTGGGTTGCTACGTTGGTCCTTTGGACATTTCTATTTGAGTTGGCGAAAATTTTATACTTGAGACCCGAGGACAATGTTATGTACTCTATTTGTTTCGTCAAAAGTAATATAGTGGGTATTTGTTCCACATTTGGATGTTTCATACTACAGGTCTTAATTATAGGATTTCATGTCTTAAAAGTGAAGAGACTCAAACAGAGTGCGATCCAATCTGCAAACGTCACTGCACAACGGCATGTTTCGTCAAGGGTTGTTCTCGCCATCCTTGTTGCATTATTAGTAACCTGGTTACCAGTCACATGCTTTTATTTACTACTATTTTACTTCGAAGTTGGCTTTTCAGCTCATTCTTTGGTAGTGCATGTTTACTTAACAACTTTGCTATTTTCAAACAATGCCATGAATCCATTTTTGTATTTTTTCATGTCACGCGAAAGGCGAACTGGCGTATGTGGTTGTTTACGTATCAAAGCAACAGTCCCAGAAAATACTTCATGTACACGCTTTTAACATTGCCAAGCAACAAGCGGGGATGCTTGAAAAAGGAATTTTTCTTCTCATTATGTAGTCTGGTGACCTTGATAACTTAAAGAAATCCACGCTGTAGCTGATTCGGTCAATGTCTTACTATTGCATGAAATTGTTAACCTTATCTGGGCTGTTTTTGTTTGAACAGTCCAGGCCAGAGAAGGCAGGCACTACGCCTCCGCCTGTCGCCTAAATATTTTTGTTATTCTTTTAGATAGGGGGCTGACATATCCCACACTATATATCTCGAGTGAAGCTGTACTACAAAATATTAAAAAAAAAATCAAGATGGCCACAATGTTTAGGTCACAGTGTCAAAAATTATTTATTTGGTCAGATATTTCGATTTTTTTTGCAAAAACGGCATGATAAATTAATAAATACTAATTTGATGTGAAGTAAAATTGTTTTTCCCACTTTCCGTCAAAGAAAAGCAGGAATTTTGAAGAACAATGACGAAAACATCACTTTTTGGGTACCCCACATGGTCGCCATTTTGATTTTAACCATGATCCTCTGCTGATACCCCACATGACCGACAGTTTGATTTTAACCATGATTCTGTGCTCGGAGCCAAGCAAATACTCTCAAAATGACCCAATACGATATACGACAAAGTCATGCAGCATGAGTACGGTAAGTGAGGAAAAGTTTACGTTTTAGAGCAATGGCGAAACCAGCTCCCTAATAAATTTCTCACACTAACCGTGCCTCAAATATACATTGAGTACACCTACAAAAAAACTATTTCCATTCTATTGCAGTACTTAAATTAATTATCAAGGGAACTTACAAGGAAAGGTGAAATAATGGTGAACTGAGGGAACCTATCTACCTTTTGCTGACAAATTTCCCTGAGTATCAGTTGACAACATGCCAAGAACAATGGACGAGATTGTGTGGTCTCCAAAGCGGTGGAGGGGGACTCTGTTTCTCTCTAAGGAAGAGTGTGTGAAAAATATATGCATATGGGACTATTTGTTTCGCTTTGTTAATCAATTTCACCATGGAAAACAACAGTTAAACTTGAGACACAACGTCACGCATGTATGCAAATCGCGTACGTCATAGACGTCGCATTCTAGGTAATCTCCCTTTGATCCAGCTGCTAATTGCACACACCATGTAGGGTCCTCTCCTTGCTGAATTTTATGCGGCTGGAAAGAGACAATGTTTTCCCGTTTCGGCTAACAATAGCTAAAACCTTCTACATGTATAAGTATATATTATCTGAATGGGCATATCCACAACATCGTTTCAGTGTATAATACAGTTAAAGAACCTCCGTAAAATGTACGAGAATGTGTCAGATCCAGCCCACCATACACGGAAAACGTACGAATCTAATTTAGTTGGATTTAGAAGGTTGTAAAATCTCCAACAGAAAGTATTCGCCATATTTTCTTAGTTATTTTTGGCTAATGTTAGCTGTACACATAGCAGTGACATTTCCTGGACAGCTGTACACATAGCAGTGACATTTCCTGGACAGCTGTACACATAGCAGTGACATTTCCTGGACAGCTGTACACATAGCAGTGACATTTCCTGGACAGCTGTACACATAGCAGTGACATTTCCTGGACAGCTGTACACATAGCAGTGACATTTCTTGGACAGCTGTACACATAGCAGTGACATTTCCTGGACTATTTAATTAAATAGTGATCATCCCGGGGTTTCGAGGCCCGCAACTATATACTGACTGAAAGTATACCGATACATGCAAATATTTCGAAATATATCTTGAATTTCTGTGTAGTTTTTTATTTCTATTTCTTATTTTTATAAAGTATTTAGTTGTGCAAATCAGTGCGTGCCATGCATCAACCTGGGAACAATACCCATGCAATGCCACAGTGTTTAAGACACCAAACCGATTGTGTTATGATGTGGAGACGATTTCATTTCAGTGTATTTTGGGGGTGACTTGGGACAGTGTCGGAAGACATGGGACAAGGAGTTCGGAGATATGGGACAACCGATGTAAAGACTTAAATGCAATCAAACTAACTTTTCTATTTGAAAAAATAATGGCTTAACATGAAAATGTGAACTTGTTAGAAAATTATTACTCTGCCGACAGAAAGTAATATCATACATGTCTCAATATTCTTCGAAAGTGCAGGGAGAGATGGGACACCCTAGGGGAGACATTATGTCCCAACTCTCCCCAGGGGGGCTCAACTTTACAAAATAGCGATTTTTCGATCAACTGTCCATGCCCTCACAAATTCGGTCAGTGCCATGTGTGACCCATATAAAAGACTATCCTTTGCCAAAATATCGGCATCATATACCTAATATTGCACCGTATAAACAAATGGGCGTGGCCTCCAAAACACAAAAAGAAAGATTTACTCTCTTCAATGATTCCAGGAAACACCAGAATGGTAAATGTGGGAGGAGGTATGAAAACCAAACAGCACATGTAAGCTCAGACTCCATTGGCTTTCACAAGGGTACCAATAAGTAATGCACATATTTCTTTCCCCGACGAGAAGTCACATCCCGCCAGACTCGTTTCTTCGAGAAGAGTGTCACGGAGAAGTAGAAGCCCCCTCCTCCCCAAATTGGGGGTGATTACACGCGTACGATTTTCGCGTACGAACTTCCGGTCGGACAATATTAACTGTTCCATCAATGACGGAGCTAAACAACACAGATACGCTCTCTGTAATAAATACGAAACTACCCGCCGTATATTAAACTTTCAATTTTAGGAGGTGAAAAGCTCGAATGCGGGAGAAATATATAGCTTTCCATCTTTCTACTTTCAATTTTACAATATGGAAAGCTGGAATACGGCGACAATGTCTTTTCTTTCTATCTTTCAATTTTCAATTTTCCAAGATGGATAGTTGAACTGTCAAGTACTACACGGACCCCGTCCTATTTGATTCCCGCCAACTTTACATGGAAGCTCATTCAGGCGATCTCAGAAGTCAAACTAGTTATTAATTAATTAATTATTAATTCAGAAGACAAAAATATCTAACTACATGTAGGTATGTCAAAATTTCATGTTTCATTTGAACTCTGAGCGGTTTTCTTCATTTCCGGGAAAGATGGGTATATATCTTTCATGACGGATTACGCATATATAGCGTTTGGTGAATGTACAGTATAAGCTAGATAGAACTTATTTTTTCGCTTCAAGTTTTGCCTGAGACATACAGATTCAATCCACGATAATGCGAGGAAAAACGCATAAATCATCATTTTGTAAGACATCTCCACAATTCTATTATCCATTGCTGTTCTCCCACAATTTCCTGAAATGCGGGTTTCTCTAACACACGCAATCGTTTACCAAGGTCAGTGCATGTATTTGTCACTTGTCACTTGTCACTTTTTACTCATTAATTCTCGCAAATTTTCAAAAGTTATATCAATGCTGATCATTAGAACAAATGATGCCTGAATAACTCATCAACGCTTAATTCGGATCAACGATTGCACAAATTTTCACTCGTGGACCATCTAATCATCTAGGGCGCAGGCGTGGCATATAACAGATTCTATCACAAAAATCTGATCAAAAGTTTTACTCCTGAGTAGCAGATTTCTCCCATGGAATTTCAGTTTCAAGTATTATATAGAAAAGGCTAAAAAATAAAAATAAATGATCATGATAATAATACATTTCTGATTCGTAGACTTTTCTGCATTTAATGTCATTGCTTTCCAGAATGAGACAAACCTTGAGGTTTTTAAATGTCAAAAACAGTTATCTCTTATTATCGTATATATAGATATATCCATGCGCATGGAGGTCGCAAATTCAAGTGTCTATGGATGTCAATACATAGTCGGCTTAGATTTGATGTATCTTAATGTGTGAGGGTGTGAGGGTGTGACTATGGTGAGCAAACGTGCGTAAGGATGTTGCGAGTATTTGTGCCATTCAAGTCTTAACTCGAAGTTTCTTAATGTGCTTTTTAATCTGCTTAATAATATAATATAATATCATGATTTAAACTGCCACTTATTCAATTTTCTACTCTGACTTAAATCCAGAAGTGTGTACATTGTAATCAAGTTATGTTTTTTTCTACTGTATTTAATACATTTTATCACATTAGTTTATTCTTTAATTTATTAGCTTAGTTTTGTCTCGGCAATAATTGCCTCCAGTGCTTGCGACTGATGCTATGTAACACCGAGGGTAAATAAATTATGTCTGGATTTGATTTGTCATCGTCATTTTTTAACATAGCACTTTCATCGAAGGAAGAGCCATGCGTGGGAGTTAATTTTTGAGGTGTCAGTCCTGTCTCAGTTTCCCAGTGGGTTTAAATTACGTCTCGTCCTTGACAAAAAGCATAACTTTTGTGATGCATTAATTTCCATACTGGAGTCATTTTGTGGCGATCAGACCGAGGATCGTGGGTAAATTCAAAATAGCAGCCTTGAGGGGTAACAGCCTTGAGGGGTAACAGCCTTGAGGGGTAACAACCTTGAGGGGTAACATAAAGTGATATTTTCTACTCTTCTTATTTAACATCAGATAAATATTCATGATGCCTCACACAGTTTTAGCGAAGAAAATTGTGTACAAATAACAAATTCTAAAAATTGTCATGCCGGACAAAATCAAATGTAAGGTTTCTTAATATTTTTCTCCTTGGTTAGCTGGCTATCTCTTTTGGTTGAAAGCAACATTGTCACTAAAACGATATCCCTGGTATAAGTCAATTTCAAACTATCCGACGAACGTGAATGATTATATGGTCTTCCCGTGTTTTACAATAATTTCCTGAATACTGTTTAACAGTTTTGTCATGAGTGATCGATATGGCAATATTTTCTTCATATGCTTACACACACGTTGTCTGTTTGAAAACAGATCCATATTGTCAACGATCCACGTCCATTACCAATCTCCTCTCCGGTCCCGGCAAAGGTTACTTCAGCCATTAGTGCGGACAATTTGAATGAATAATTCGCTGTGTATTGATTGAAATTGTAGTTTAAGGGCCGCTTCCCATTCGGATTTCGCGGCCCATCAACTCAATGTTTTATT